>PVIC010044368.1:0-14663 GCA_004025085.1 Thryonomys swinderianus
GGCCGCGAGGCGCGCCGCGCGAACTCCTGCGCGCTGCAGCTGCTGAAGGGCTTGGCGCCGCGGGCCAGGCTGGGGGCGGGGACACCTCTCAGGTCACGGGGTCACGCGGGGCCAAGCGGCGTTCCTGACCCAGCTGCCGACCCCGGCCTGCTCTAGGGAACCGCGTGCAGAGAGGGGAACGTGCCTTTGGTCTCCCTGGAAGTCGGAAGCCAAAGCAATGCAGTCTTTTATACGGTCACGCTGCCTACTAAATGGATAGAACATAGCCCTGAAGTATTAAAGCGAGAATATGCTAAGGCGCACTACAGTCCTTAACACACAGCTGCATTTGAGGGTGTCCCGTTATTTTTGTTTTCAACTGTCCACCAACTGGCCTGTCGGGAAACTTTTCAAGGTCATGAAGAGAATGGCCAATAAAAGAAAAGGAGTTACAGGGGCATGAGAGCTAAATGCGTGCTTGACTCCAAACTGAGCTTTTTGTTACAAAATAATCAAATACTGCGATATTTGAGGAATTTAGAATATTGTCTAAGTATTAGACATTACTAATCCCTATGTTCTATTCTGAAGGTCCAGTTTTGGGATTATTTTGATATCATACTGGTCTCTCAAATGCTTAGGAAATGATTATCTTTTTATTATTTTGAATCTTTTTTTTGAGACAGGGTCTCGCTTTGTAGTTCAGGCTGGCCCTGAGCTCACTGTGTAGCCCAGGCGAGCCTCGAACTCAGCAATCCTCCTGCCTCTGCCTCCCGAGTGCTGGGATGACAGGGTGAGCCACCACGCCCAGCACTGTGTTATGTGGTATTGATGGCTGGTGGGCTTGAGTCACCATGCCCAGCACTGTTTGTGGTTACCGGGGATCGAACTCAGGACCTTGTGCTTGCGAGGCAGGCGCCGGAACCACTGAGCTAAATCTCCGGCCCAGTTTGTCCTGTTATTGACAAAGACTGCTTCGATCAGTTGATTTATATATTTACCGATCTTCACTGTACAATTACTTTTTATTCTTTTCAGCTAGTAATTATTTGAAAGGGAGTAGTTTGGTTTTATATAAGTATGGCACTGTTAACTACACTTTGTCATTCATGTATTCATGCTGATGTAAATACTTTCTTACTTTAATGAGCCGTGAGCGGTGACACTGGTCCTGAGTCTGATAGCCCCGTGTCCTCTGATTTCCGTCGGGGCCCCGGCGTCCCGGGAGCGGCCGAGTTTCTGCAGGTGGCCGCAGAGCCTGGCCTGGCTCCGGAGCCCCCGCGGGGCAGTGCCCGGCCTCGGGCCTCGGCGCAGAGCGCGCCAGCGTCCCCTCCAACCCGCGGAGCCCCGACTGCGCCCCTGACACGGCGCGGGTCCGCGATGGCTGTGCGGGTGCAGGCGGCCCGGGCGGGCACTGCCAGGCGTCTGCGGGCGCCCAGCCCGAGAGACGGGGGTATTCTCATGTGTGGTTTCCTAACCGTTATCCGCCGTGAGCGGATTCGGGGAGACTTTGGGGAGACGCCATTCTGTTTGGGCTCCTGTCCTGACGTTATCTTCCCATCGGGCCACGGGAGGTCACTAAACCCGCCTCGTCTCTGAACGTCCTTCTCGCCGACGGGAGGAGCAGGCCTGCGCCCCGCAGCGGGGTCCCCATCCCCTCCCAAAGTCCCGCACCTCCCACCGGGGCCACCTCCGACACATCTCCTTCCTTCTCCCCAAGCGTCCACTGCTCGTCCTCCCAGGGCTGCTTCTTTGGCCCGGGCCGCTTTCTGACCCTGCAGCCGCCTCGGCCCGAGCACAGCCCTGCGGACCGCACACAGCCCGCAGCGTTCAACTCACCCTATGCTGAAACCCGACGATAGCAGTATTAAGCCTACTTCTACACCGGTCACTCCGATGTCTTAAGTAACATCTACTTAATAAATATATTCTTACTGAAGTTGTATTATGCAAGGTTATACGTCAAGGAATTCTACCCACATTTTCCAAGAAAAGTCATACGTATGATAAACATGACCTTACACTGCTCTGGCGCTCATTACGCATGTCGCCCCCGGACAGTGACAGCTCTCCGTGTTATCATAAGTTAATCCTAGGTTAATCCCAAGCAACTGCACCAGGATGACCGAAAACGCCTCGAAATTTATCGTCTTTGAGTACTAAAAAAAGAATAAAGTTGCCTGAGTTATTCCTTCATCCCCATCCATTTCATCAGACAACTCTGGCTATTCTACGACTGTAAATGAATTTACAAATCTAAGAAACTACTTTACCATAGTTAAATAACTTCTTAGGAATATAGAAGGAAGGAGGCGATTTGACGTGGGTAATACCACTTTTACTCCAGTGGCAGTGACAAAAATAAAGTAAAGCTAACATCATAATGTTTGTCTGAACCTTTAAGCCGGTTGCTACTGAATTATAGAAAAAGTCCCTAACATTGGTGGACTCGGGACCGTGGTCTAAACAGCGAGAGCCGTTGGAGCCCAGGGTGGGGGGTCCTGGCTGGAAATTCGCGAGTTGTACACACAGACGTTAACAGGCAACTCGGGGACCCCGGCTCCTGCTTCACAGCCGGAATAATGAACATCAGAACCTTGAAGGGTCACACAGGCTGGTATGTTTGTACTTTACTCAGAAGAGCTGACTTATGGGAAAAACCTACATGTCCATCGACAGGTCAATAACGGAAATATTGCATAACATTGAATGTTATTGACTTGTAAAGAGGAAAGAAATCATAGTATCTCTGAAAATGGGGACGAACCAAGAGGGTGTGATGACAGTACGTGAGGCACCTCATCCAAAAAGTCAGAGACTGAGTGACTGTACTTCCGGGGCAGAGCTGTCAGGTCTGTAGAAACACACGACGGTTTCCCTGGGGGGAGGGGAGTGACTCAGGTCTTAGCTCATAGATGTAGTTTGAGTTTTGCAAGCAGGAGAGTCCCTAGCAGGGCCCATCAAATAATGTGAGTATGCGAAAGACTTAGGAAGTATACCGTTAATGGTGGTTATCGTGGTAAATACTGTCACGTTTCAAAATCCTCTCAACTCTCTTTAAAAGTTAATATTTGAGTTGCACAACCTAAAAATGTGTACTCTTTCTATGGCGTGTATTTCTGTGTTCAGAATCGGGTGCCATTGTGTATGTAGACTTGACAAGCAGGTGCGTACCAGGCCGATTCCTACAGCAAACTTGGGGTCACAGGCCGTGCCGGGATACGTTGCTCCCACGTAATCGGGATGTTCCCTGTAACTAAATAGTACAATTTTTTCTTGTGAAGAAACACATATTAAGTTATCGACGATCATTTTGAATTGAATATCTAAATAAAACTATGCTTCCTCTAAAACAAAATCATTACATACAACGTCCTAAGTTCTCAAATTCCCATTTTATCTTCTGTCCTTCCCAACTGGGAAGTCAGACAACAATCCGTATAATGGCTGTTGAAATCCAAAGCACGCAGTTCAACAGCGACACGCTTCATCAGTCTAGTAGGCTGCACTGTTTGCACCTACGGCAAGTAGTGTAGACAATGTTTGCGTGCCATTCATTACGTTTACACTTCTGCGATGTTAAAATGATGATTTCGATGTAATTTCCCTACGTATACAGTGTCTCGGGGGAGTAACAGCTTACTGTGATTGATTAGTGTCTTGTATTGCTGTTATTTAGTAATTCGCCAACACAGTGTCCAACCAGACTTGAGAGATATCTGATCGTTATACACAGTAAGATCTGTACATCATTTTGGTAGCTAACGAGTGATACTCATCAGTGTGAACAAAGAGCTTCTTACATTAACAGGTATGCCATATCGTGGGATCTTTGAAACAGAACTTCTTCTCTCCATGACAAAAATCTCTGGAGCACATCGTCAGCATCGCCATCAGTCGGAATCTTATTCTGATCTGACCAGGCCTCCACAGAAGATAGCATGATCTTTATTTTAAGCTGAGAAAACATCTGAAGGCAGAAGACATACATATAGCTTTTTTAATAACAGCAAATATAATACTACATCTTTATACATAATCCTAATATATTCAGTTTACTGTTTTTGAGGCTGAATCTACTCAGGATGCAACTCATTGGCAGGATGATACTTTTTAAATATGAAATACTACGTATATAAACAATATTACTGTATTAACAAGTTTCTTAGCTAAATGTGAAAAAAATACTTACAGTGTTCATAAGGTGAAAGATGAAAACAACTTTCTCAGCTACTATTGTTAGATCGGAGCCCATAAAGTCATACTGAAAGATAAATTTTATTTCTTAATCAGTGATGTAAATGTCTAAATCACAACATTTTAAATAAGGTTAATATAAGTCACTTCAATGAGGGGTCCACAGTAGATTTGTGTTTATCAAGTGCTTCCTATATTTTGGGAATAAGCCAAGTATTGCACTGACCCGTATCATATGCACAGGAACTAAAGGTCTACCGGTTAAAGGACAAGCGTGCGTAACCACGGTGAGTCAGCACTGGGTGGAATCCCCATCTAAACAATGAATCCTCTGTTTGCATGATGGTCAGTTGTCACAGCACAGTCATATACACAGTGAAATATCCTCGCTAAGCAACGTACTTCCAAACACAGACCCTGAGTACCACGGTAGGGAAAAGTTTCGAGAATCTATCCTTATTTTAAGAAAAGTTATATTTGCTCTGAAATCTTATTCTGTATTTCTACAAATCCATTTCTAAGTGTTAAATGAAAACACCAAGAAGGGCAGCTTGGGATTTTCGGTAATCTGTCGGTGGTGCGTACAGACTCCTCACAGAAAACCAGTGCCAGGAAGAAGTCCCCTCGGAGGCAGAGGGGCGAAGCGTCTGTGCCCGACCTCGGAGCCGGTGAGCCGCAGGCCGCCTGCCTCCCGGGCCCCGGCGCGCCGGCTCCCCCCGCAGACCGCGCCACGCATGTCGCGAGGGGCGCGCGTGGTACGCGTGGAGGTCTTGCTTTCCACAGGGACACAGGGAAGCGTGACGAAAGCAAAAATGTGATCCGGAAAATTAATACAAATAAACGCAAACGCTAACAACAAACCAAATGCTGCTTACACGGCAGGGACTTCAGTACCTACTATGTTTAAATAAAATGGAAACTGCTGAAATGAAGGACACAGAAATGTTAAGAGTTGAAGGCAATAAAATTCCCTGGGAAAATAGTAAAAGCATATATTATATGATAGTCATCGTGATAACTGTACCTACATTGACACGGCAATAGTTACACTGAAGAAGAAAGCTGGAGAATTCCAAAGTGTAAATAATTTAAAAAGCAAGATAAATGAAAGATGATAGAAAACAGGGGAAAGAATTTATGAGATCGGAGTGTCACCTGGAGATGGAGCAGACGGCAGGGCGGAGGGCGAAGGGAAGCACACGCGGGCACAACGCTGTGCGTGTGCCAGGGCCCCACAGTGGGCGCATGGACACGACTCGGAGAAGAACGCGCGGAAACCAGAGACGATCTCAGTACACTGAGAAACTACTGGATTCATCAGAAAACCGGAAACAGGTTCAACCTGCTTATAACAGCTATAGAATATATTAAGTAATATTCGGCACCATTGTAAGTCGAAAGGGGCTGTTACAAGCTTTTCTAGAACGGGAATGTGTGGAAGTCGTGTTCCCGTCAGGCTCCCGCGTGGAGCCGCTGCGCTTGCGCTGAGCAGCGCGCTCGCCCTGGAGAGTCGCGCCCAGACTCGGCCCTCGCGCCCCGGCCCGGCTCGCCGTCTCCGCCCCGCCAGCCAGAGCGCCACTTCCTGGTTTTCTGCCAGCTTTGATGTTACCTTTGAGTTTTTAGAATTTGGTTTCTCATATGAAAGAAACCATATTATATTCGAACATCTGTGGTAGGTATTTTTCACCACGCATCATGGTCCCAAGGTGCAACCCTTTCCTACAAATGACTCACTTACTCTCCTTTAGGGGTGAGTAGTATTCTAGTGTGTGTGTGTGTGTGTGTGTGTGTGTGTGTGACATTTTCTTCATCCAAGATGTAGCTATTGTAAGTTGTGTGGCTACAAATGCGGCTGCACACACGCACCACTGTAATAATTACGTCTTCAGCTCTTCTGGGAATTTGGCTTTTTCTTGCTGTCTAGGCACTTGAGACGCATCACAGAGTTATTTATCTGAGTTTCTCAGTTTCCCTAATGTGGGCTTCACAGATGCAAACTTTCTCCTTAGAACAGCTTTCATTGTGTCCCGTGGGTTCTAGTTTCCTTGTATAAAATTGATTTTATCAGTATTTTATATACACATTATGATCACATTCAACATTGAGGATTTGTTCCTGTACACGACACACCTTAATTCTCAGCTTTTCTCCTTCCCTTGTCCTCTCTAACACCCCTTTCCCCCATATAGATAAGTTGTATTTCCTTCTTTTAAGAAAAATATATATCTTTTTTGACACAGGGTCTCACTTTGTAGTTCAGGCTGGCCCTGTGCCCAGGCAAGCCTCGAACTCAGCAATCCTCCTGCCTCTGCCTCCCGAGTGCTGGGATGACAGGCGTGAGCCACCACGCCCGGCACTGTGGTGTGTGGTAGCGATGGCTGGTGGGCGTGAGTCACTACGCCCAGCATTGTACATGGTTACTGGGATCGAACCCAGGACCTTGAGCTTGCAAGGCAGGCACCAGAACCACTGAGCTAAATCTCCGGCCCCAGAAAAATATTTTTTGAGCTCTATAATTTCTCTTTCTTTTTGACTTTTGGTTGTTTTTGAGATTTCCATGGAAAAACTATTTGTACAGTTTTTTGGGCTAGCCAATATCATATAAAATATTACAAAGAAAGACTAATAGATTTGAGGCTTACATAGAAATAAAAACCTTAAAGACTAATAACATAAAAGTTACACATGATTTAGTATAACATATATCCGTGTATTTTAAGTTTTAAATATGCATTATCCTTCAGAAGTTCTACTTACGCTGGCTTATAGACAAACACTCAACATATTACCTCAAATACTTGGGGTTCATATATCTTAACAGGCTAATTTAAATCACTCAGAGTAAAGATGTTACAGTTGGTAACATTCTCATCCAGGTTCTTAGGTAACCAAGATACATAAAAATCAGTTTTATAAATATAATGTCTACTGCTGTCTGGATGGCATAACTTAGGAGTTTTCTTGGTGAAACACAGTATGTATGCAGCTTTAAAGGCATTAATTTATGAGTCACCTAAGGTACTCCTTTTGGCTATAATTAAAATATTGTTTTATTTCTAAAACAATATTCTTTTCTAAAATACAGAGATGCTCTTGGTTAAATTTTTAAAAACTAGACTTAAAGCCCAACCTATATTTTACTAGATAAATTTCTTGAGTTCTCATCATTAGGCTTTTGGTTAAAAAGTGAGCTTTAAGAGTTAAAGAGTATTTAGATTCTAGATTCTTGTAATGGCATTATTGGTTGATTTTAAGAAGTGTTTAATTGTTTTTTCTGTGACCCACTGAGTATCCAAGAGTATACTGTTTAATCTCTATATGTTTACCTAATTTCTGGGATATGTCTTTCCATTGGTATCTCGTTTCACAGCTCTGTGATCTGATAAAATTCCTGGGATTATTTTGATTCCTTTGTGCGGATTAGTATGTGGTCTGTTTTGGATCCAGTGCTGTGTGCTACTGAGAAGAATGTGTGAACTGTTTTTGGTGGGTTGAAAACTCAATCATGTCCATTGTTTACTAGTTCAAGGATGTTCTTCAACTCCGACGCGCCTGCTGGTTTTCGTCGAGATGGCCTACTTGTGGGAGTGGGAACCGAGATGCCATACTCGGACTTGTGGAGGTTCGCCTCATTCTTTACATATAGTAGTGTTTGTCTTAGGAAATTGAGGGTGTTGGTGTTTAATGCACATAGATTTACAACTGATCTTTTCTCCTCTGGAGTTGTTCCCCTAAACTACATTACCTAGTGACTTTCTCTTCGTCTCTTCTAATCAGTGTTGATGGAAGTTTGTCTGAAAGTAGGACAGTAACTCCCTCCTGGTTTGGGGCTCTTACTGCATGAAAATTATTCATCTTTTGCTTTTTAATTTATGGGCTTTTAAAAATATCAAGTGTATCCTGCACGCAACACTTGGTTACTTACAATCCTCTGAATTTCACATGGTTTTGTTTCTTGATCCATTCTGTCACTCTGAGTCTTTTGAGTGGGAAGTTGAGACCAATTACATGGAGTTATTATTGAGAGGTGTTGGCTGATTTGTCATGTCATTCTTTTCCTGTTTCTTATTTATTTTTCACTACGGCTTAGTTTTTCACCCTGCTTGCTGTACTCCCCCCATTAGGGATTTGGGCACTGATGTGTTTTTTGTTTGTTTGTTTTTTTGTCTCCATCTAGGATACTTTTGTGAACATTTTGTGGTCTGGTTTTGCTACTTATGAATTTCTTAAGGTGCTGTTGTTGTGGAAAAATCCTAATTTCTCCATCAATTAGGAAAAATCGTTTTGCAGAACATATTAATCTAGTTTGAAAGTTATTGTTCTTGGGCTTGGAGAATTTCCCTCCAAGCTTTCCTGGCCTTGAATGTTCATACTGAAAATCTGCAACTTTATACATGATTCGTTGTTTTTCTCTAACAGCTTTAAAAGTTTTGGACTTTGGAGTTTTGACTCCAGTGTGTCATGGAGAAGCTCTTTCCTGCTCACAGTTCTGGGCTTTGTCTGCCCCTTTCCTTGTATGTTGAACAACCCACCACCCAAAAGTTTGCTGCTACGATTTCTGTCACAGAGTTTTAAAAATATCATTTGTGCCACCTTCTAACTTTTTTCTCATTCCAGTTAATCTTAGGATAGTCTTCTCTGCATCTTCTACCAGTATCTGGTCCATTACCCATGATCTCTTTTTTTTCTAAGGCCTATGAATCTAAGGTCTCCTAACTTAGCCCTATCATCTACCAGGAAACTTGGGCAATTTATAACATAAATCATGTTATTATCAGAGACATTTCATAAACATCACCAATTAAGTAATAAATCCACTAGGTTATTTTAAAGCAGGAATCTTTTACCAAGAGTTAAGGTAGATTCAGAAATACTTGCAGCTAGACATGATGTAGTGGATCAGCGTGTGATGCTGCCTTTCTGTGCACGCTTGCTGGACTCCTACACTGATCTGGTCATTAATACCTAAGGATCAGCTGCCCTCAGGCAGCAGAGAGGCAGTCGAAGAGGCACACATTTTGAGCAGAGAACTGATTTTCCAGTATGTAAATATACTTGAATTTAAACACAAACTGAAGAATGGAATGAAGTGTATCATAAATAGCACATACCAAGCCTTTATCTATAATGATTTGTATTTTCAGCGTCCTTGTCAGTAGTTGATCAAGTGAGTGTTTCTAGGAAGCAAGGAATATAAATAAAAATATTGTCAGAATCATAATATTACAATATATCATATATTAGCAGACTTCCCCAATGGTACAGAAATATAGAGTACTTAGAGTTATATGCAAACCCATATACAATGTGGTGTTCACTACTATTGTGTCAGCGTTTATTTGGCTTTTCATGTCAATATTTGTTATATATAGTTAGGTAAATAGGAGTGTAGATCAGCAAATGGGAAGGAGATCAAGAGAGATCAGGGCAGAACATAAAAGTTACACGTATGTCATGTACATGTACCAAGTACCTACAAAGAAAGTAGTCTTTATGTATTGCAAACATGTACTAAAAATACAATAATAATTAGGACAACTACTGCAAGTAGCGTTTTCTCTACATAACAATATATGGACCAAGTTCTAGTGAATTTTCTGCCATGTGTTCTACTTGTACATTTGCTACCAACATAATAATTTTTCACAGAGTATGTTCCACAAAAGAAAATCTTTGTCAAGAAATAATAAGCAAATGTGAAAACCTTTGTGGGCATTCGCATGCATATTCAGTAAAACTGCCATAATCTTTAGGTGTATAAAAATTCCTACACCTAGGTAACTATTTTCACAATTATGATTTTTAGTTTATAGGTTTATATAGGGCAGGCTCTAAAGAGTATACACATAAGAATATTTTTAAGATACTCTACTCTGTGGGTTTTAATATCAAACCCTGTTCAGAGCGTTTCCACAGTGAGACGAATCCGCGGTTTGCACGGGACAGGTTTCCCAAAGGGAACGCGGACAGGACCCCGGAGACGTGTACGCACCAGCTGTTTCACGTGGATCCTGTAGGATGGGCCCGTGGGCGGAGTCCCGGGGGAGCCCTCCGGTGAGGACGGGAGGCTCCGGGGACCTTCCCTGAGCTGGTAGATGACATGCACATAGGCGGGGGTTCCGTACTCCAGGGGCTCCATTATGTAGGTGGCATTCTGAAACTGTAACAGTCCTCTAAAGGTTCAAACACAAAGAGAAAGGAAAAGGCAGTGAGTCTACATTTTTCAAAGAGAACCATAACTTGATACTAAACAAAAATGTTACAAGGGCTAGGGATTTAGCTCAAGTGGTACCGCGCCAATCTTGGATGCACAAGGGCCCTGAAAATACAAATCATTATAGATAAAGGCTTGGTATGTGCTATTTATGATGCACTTCATTCCATTCTTCAGTTTGTGTTTAAATTCAAGTATATTTACATACTGGAAAATCAGTTCTCTGCTCAAAATGTGTGCCTCTTCGACGACCTCTCTGCTGACTTAGGGAAGCTAATCCTGACCAGATCAGTGTAGGAGTCCAGCAAGAATGCACAGAAAGGCAGTATCACATGCCCTGAGCCTAAACTACAAAGTGAGACCCTGACTCAAAAAATAAAACAAAACAAAACAAAAAACTACCTAATTAAGAGAGATAAAGAAGTTCAGTATATCCTTGTATAAGGAATAATCCAAGAGGAAGAAGTGATACTCATAAATATATATGCACTAAATGCTCTAGGGTGTTTAGCTACATAAAACAAAAATTAATGGACATGAAACACCAAATAAGCAGAAATACAGTAGTGGAGGACCACTGTCACAAATAGATCGACTAGACAAAGTATCAACAACAGAGCACTAGAACTGAACCGAACTCTTGAACAACTGGACTTAGTAGAGTCTACAGTGTTCCATCGCAAAACTCAGAGTGCATGTTCTTCTCAGCTGCACATGGGTCATTCTCCAAAGTAGACCACATGCTGGCCCATGGACTCATAAATGCAAAGGGATTGAAGTTATCTACTGTCTGTTATGGGACCACAGTGCAATGAAATTGGAGATCAGTAACAAAAGAAGCCACAAGAACTTCATAAACTTGTGGAAGTTGAGTAACACAATCTTGAAACACCAATGGGTCACAGAGGAAATTAAAGAAGTATATAATGTGGGAAAAAATATTACCAGCTGGTCTCAAAAGCCTACTATCTAGAACATACGAAGAACTTGAAAAGTTCAGCTCCCCCAATTTAAAGATCCAGTTCAAAAATCTGAAATGAACATGTATTTCTCGGATGGGGAAGGAAACGAAGCAAGAAAACATTTGAAAAAATGTTCACCGTCACTGGTCATTTGAGCGAAGCAAATGAAAACAGCACTGAGATTCTTACTCCAGAAAGAATGGCTGCTGTCAAGAAATCAACCAGTAACAGATGGTGGCAGGGCTGTGGCGAGAAAGGAACCCTTCTCCACTCTTGGTGGGAACGGAAACTGGTTTACCTACCGTGGAAATCAGTGTGCAGTTTCCTTAAAAAACTAGGATTAAAGGCTCCCCTTGGCCTTGCTCTCTTCCCAGCTGGATATATTCATGAAAGAATTAAAAGCATCATGCTACCACAACATATGTGCACACATGTTTATAACAGTACAGTTCATATCAGTTAAATCTTGGAAACAGCCTCAAACCCACCAACTGGTGGGTGGATATAGAAGATGTGGTGTTTTTTTGTATAAAAAGGAATATTACAGCCATAAAGAAAGATAAGCTTGAGACATTTATTGCTAAATGGGTGCCCCTTGAGGCCATACTCATAGGTGAAATAAGCAAGACACAGATGCGCAAATACTGTATCATTTCTCTAGTGTGATAAATGAGGCCCAAAATATATCACAGGTGCTGTGAAACAGGAAGAAACTGCTGAAAGGGGAAGGGGAACTAGGGAGGGGGGCAGGGGAAAGCAGTGAAGGGAAAGAAAAAATATGAAGGTAAAAAGGAGCAACAGGAACAAAGCTTATGTATAGAAGGCATAGAGGGGTTGAAGGGAGGTCAGGGCAATAGGAAAAATAAGAACCAAGATACATCATGTAAAAATATAAATTTTCAATGATGAATGAGATCATAATGTATACCTAAAATGTACCAATAAACTCAATTAAAAAGAATAATAATTTTACAGGCCGGAGATTTAGCTCAGTGGTTCTGGCGCCTGCCTCACAAGCGCAAGGTCCTGAGTTCGATCCCGGTGACCACGTACAATGCTGGGCATGGTGACTCACACCCACCAGCCATCAATACCACATACCACAGTGCCGGGCGTGGTGGCTCACGCCTGTCATCCCAGCACTCAGGAGGCAGAGGCAGGAGGATTGCTGAGTTCGAGACTTGCCTGGGCTCTATAGCGAGCTCAGGGCCAGCCTGAACTACAAAGCGAGACCCTGTCTCAAAAAAATAATAATTTTAAAGAAATGCAAACCAAAACATCATATAATGCTTTGTACCCATAGCTTTGAGTCAAATGTTTCCCGAGTTCACCCACGTTGTGGCCTACGGAAGGCTGTCCCCCTTCATGTGCTCACCCGCGTTGACCTCCTCACCTTCATGCGTTCATCCACGCTTGGGCGCCCGTGTTGACTCCCTACCGCCCTAAGTGTGTGTAACTCTGCAGTAACTGCGGGACAGCAGGCTCTCTCCCTTGCATTCTGACACATAACAGGAGGAGGGATCGCCAGGTCGCGCGGTGGCTTCCATCACGTGCTGCGACATCCGCACTCACAGGGGTGCACTGATTCACCGCTTCACAAGCGCTGGGCAGACTTCCCTTTTCCTCACAACCTCTTCAACGCTGAAATACTGTCAGTTTTGAAAATGGTCTTTTTTGAAAATAGGTCTCAGGTGATATTTCACTGTTTTTTATCTGCATACTCTGAAGACTAGGGATGTTGTGTCACTTTCTAGACTGGTAATCTATAAAGTTGTTTGTTAAGAAAACTACTTGGCGCATACTATTGATTTATGTGAACTCTCAGGCATTTGGATGGACTCCCTGAGCAGGGCCCTCGCGCTCTGAGCTGTGCCGGAGCTGCTCTGCAGGGGTTAGCAGTTTAACTTCATCTATTGGAGCGCTTTTGATTTGGTTATCTATAATATAGGGTCAAATAAAAAGAAATCAACACCCAAAGCAATGTCATGAAACCTTTCCTTGTATTAACTGACAGCAGTTACATGGTTTCTATCCTTACATTTGAGTCTTTAATGCATTTTGAGACAGTTTTTGCATTAATTGTGAGATGAAGATTTCTCGTCTTTCTGCAAGTGGGTGTGCAGTTGTACCGACGTTACATGGGTGACAGCGTGTCCTTCTCCTGTTCTATGCTCTTGGCATCCATGCCAACATCGATAGACTGCACGCATCTCCCCCCTTTTCTGTTCCATTAGCCTGCAGGTTGGTTTCTCAATGGGGACCTCACCTTACCACAACCACACCGTTGTGATATGTGAAGCTCATATTTGGTCAGGTACTGTGACACCTTCAGCTTTTGTTCTCCATACTAATTTTGTTCTCTCTATTAATTTTGAGTTTTTCTTTTCTATGTGGATCCGACATTGAGACTTTGATAGGAGTTGTACTGAATCTACAGATTGCTCTGGGTAACATGAAAATTTTTTTGTTTTTGTTTTTTGTTTTTGGAGACAGGGTCTCACTTTGTAGTTCAGTCTGGCTCTGAGCTCACTGTGTAGCCCAGACAAGTCTCGAACTCAGCAATCCTCCTGTCTCTGCCTCCTGAGTGCTGGGATGACAGGCATGAGCCACCACGCCTGGCAACATGAAATTTTAAGCGCTAACTCTTCTAATCCATGACCACAGAATACCTTTCCAATAGCAATCTTTTTCAAGTTTTTCTTCAATATTTTATACTACAGGTCTTTTACTTCCCTGGTTAAATTTATTCCTAAAAAAATTATTTGTAGTAGTTAAGGCAAATCAAAGTACTTGCTTTATCTACTCTCCAGATAATCTTTGTAAGAGTATGGAAACAGCACTGATTTCATTTGTTGAATTTTGTTCTACAACTTTACCAGATTAATTTATTTAGTTCTAAAATTTTTGGTAAAATCGTGTGTGTGTGTGTGTGTGTGTGTGTGTGTGTAATTCCTTTCTAAGATTTTCTTTCTTTTGTTAGTTGCTACAGCTAGGACTTCTGCTACTATGCTGAATAGAAGCTGTGACAATAGGCATCCTGTCTTATTCGTGGTCTCAGAGGAAAGGATTTCTATTTTTCATGGTTTAGATGACATGGGCTACAGAACTGTCCTACGTGACTTTTCATTGTTGAGACATATACTTCTCATTTTTGTCATGAAAAAGACATTGAATTTTGTCATATGTATTTCTACTTGGAATAATCCTACAGTGTTTTTTCTTTATTCTCACTACGTTGTGTATTGTATTTATTGCTTTGCTTATGTTGAACCATCCTTGCTTCCAGGAGATAAATCCCTCTCCGACCCAAT
>PVIC010044369.1:0-7500 GCA_004025085.1 Thryonomys swinderianus
GACTGTAACGTTTATAATAGTTTAACCTTTTATGTCTTTGTAATGTCCTTCCATGTAGATCAGATGCAGCACATTTACTGGATTTCCTAATGCAAATTAAAAATCCATTTGTTCGGCTTGACTTATGATTAGTGACAGCCCTGCATATTTTTCAGTATGATCTGCATATACAAGGATGAAGCCTAAAAAACTCATAGCACTACAGTCTATCTGCCTGTGAAGTAAATATGACTGGAGAAATCACGTCCAGCCTGAGTGTTTATTATTTTTTTCATTAACGCTGTTGTTATGCCAAGGAGAAGGATAAATTCTACCCCATACTTGGTTTCTGTTAGTTTCTTTCCTTGTTAAATGTGAATAATGTGAATGGCAATAGTAAGAATATAAGAATCATAAATAAAACATTAGCAACTGTGCAGGTGTAAATGTCACTAATGAAGTAAGAATGAATATGTGATGTTAATTACTCTGGAGCTCCATGCTGTAAAATGTGAAAAGAAATGTAATCTTTGACAAGAACGAAAGCAGAAAACTCAGGTACATTGTTTTTATTTTGCTTAATAGATGTTTTTTGTTTGCCATTTAGAGTAGGTTACATTATAATTTGTATCAAATATTAAGTTTTAGAGAGCAATATTCAAAGCACATAATGTCATGAATGGCTATTATTCTTTTAAAAGTGGTATGAAACTGACATACACATGCATGTACACAGAGCACATGTTCTTTTCTTATATGTAGTAACATATGAACATTATTTAATTTACATACATGCCTATCACTATAATTATTGTTATTATTGATAAGACAAATTTACATGATTGAAATTACAGAGTCTTGGTTTGATGTCTTTTTCTTATTTTAATTCTACATGTATGACTGGGACAGAATAAGTAGCACCAAGAAAAAAAAAATCAGAAATTAACATCTGCCCTCTACAATTGGAGAGATCATGTGACAGATAACTTCGTAGCAATAAACTTGCAAAACAATCTGTGATAGCTTATATCAAGTGATAGATGTAGTCAGAAGGTTAGGAGTTGCACGTTTTCTACCTGATGGTAAATCTTCCTATACAAACTCCAGAATGGTAAGTGATTGAGTTCAAAGATAATCAGGTAGGTTATTAGAAGACATTCCAGAAGAGTGGCTCCAGAAGACCGAAGCAAACAGAAGATGCTAGAAACACAAACTATGTAAATAACATGACCAGTATTGCATGCCTAGACATTTGCAGAGATTAATATGCTCCAAATATCATTAATTGGTAAATATAATGTAAAACATTATTAATTTTTGGCACTCAATAATGGTGATGTTATATACAATAAGTTTATTCCATTGACAATTACTGTTAAAATGGGAGAATCTGTTTAATATTGTAATATGTCTGTTGTGATACAATATTATTTATTTCATTGTGGGACTGGTTCATCACATTAAGTTATAACTCTAGACTTTTTTTTTTTTTTTTTTTTTTTTAGACAGGGTCTTGCTTTGTAGTTCAGGCTGGCCCTGAGCTCACTGTGGTGCCCAGGCAAGCCTCAAACTCAGCAATCTTCTTGTCTCTGCCTCCTGAGTGCTGGGATTACAGGCGTGAGCCACCACGCCCTGCACTCTGGTATGTGGTATTGATTGCTTGTGGGCGTGAGCCACCATGCCCGGTATTGTATGTGGTTACCGGGATCAAACTCAAGGCTTTGAGCTTGCGAGGCAAGCACCGGAACCACTGAGCTAACTCTCCGGCCACCTCTAGCCTTTTAAAGATATTTTTGTTGTTGTTGTTTTAAGATAGGGTCTAACTTGCAAGTTTGCTCAAACTGAGTTTGAATTCAGAATGTCTCTGTTTCTGCCTCCCAGAACACTGGAATTACAGAGTTTTTACATTTTAACAGAAATTCAGTAGTCCATTCACACTAAAAAAAAAAAAAAAAAAAGAAATATGAAACGAAAGATTCAGGAGTATTGTTTTTTACAAAAAAAAAAGTGTTGGGTGGAGGATTTAGGTCAGTGGTTCTGGCATCTGCCTGATAAGCACAAGGTCCCCAATTTGATCTCTGGCACCACATATCACAGTGCTGGGCGTGATAGTTCACACCTATAACCCAGTGCTCAGGAGGCAGGGGCAGGACAATTCCTGAGAGATCAAGGCCAGCCTGGGCCACATAGTGAGTTCAGAGCCAGCCTAAACTACAAAGTGAGACCTTGTTTCACACACACACACACACACACACACACACACATTTAGCAATTGCAAAGTGTGTGTTACCATTTAAGTATTTATACGTAGCTGACAAATATACGTAGCTGACAAAACAATTATACCATATTCATAACAGTGAACATATTATTTTAAGAAATACTTCAATTATTAATGGCTACCAGTGATTCATGTCAATGATATTAAACAAGAAACATTTTGTTTTCCTTCTAGGATGGTCGTATTTATGTATACTGAGGCACATTATTGGAAATGAAGGAAAAACGACTATGGATGAAATGCATGTATTTCCTAATGAAGAATATGAAAGTTACTTGATTTACAATCAGCAGATACTGCAGGAGGGTTTCATTGTAAGAGTTAATTCTTGTATTTCCACATTTTATCATTTTCTTTGTGAACTTGCACATCTTGATTTGTGTGAGAATATTTTCAGAAAAGTTTCAGTAAATTACGGATCACAACTGGGATATATTTTAAGAGAAGGTAAATTGTGTGCCTTTAAGAAAAGCAATATACTTAGAAGCACAAGTATACAGACAAAATAAAATGCATTTCTTACTAAATTAGTATGCAATATATATCTCTGTAGGTTATACATATATTTCCCCTCAGACAGTAAATGAGTTTTTTTTTAATTTCTTAATCTATGTAATGGTGATTAACATCTGGGAGTGGAGAGGCCTGAATTGGCAACTGGAAAACCGAAGGAGGCCTCCTCCCCATCATGTGTACAAATCAAGTCTTTTGATAATGATTGCAGACATGGTATGAAGTGCTTATTGCTAGTGAATCATAGTTGGCCTAAAAGCTTGTGCTGTGAAAAGGCTTCGTGATTCTGTAACTTTTAATCACAAATGTCTGAAAGAGGACTCTGGTAAGTCACAAATTTGTAGTCAAACAGCACGCATCACAACAGTCTTGTTCGCTGCTTCCCCAAAACTGAACCCACTGGGCAGGGGATCACTAAACAAGGAACATGGTGGGTAAAGGTCTTAGGACCGATGCACTGTAGGAAGTGAACAAAGAAAAGGCCATCCTTTTGTGAGCCTTTTTACACAGTTGAGAACTTAAAAAAGTACATGACACAAGTCGAATGAAGTGACCTGCTTTGCAAAGGACTGGACGCATTGTCTGAGACACAGAACGGCTTGCTGTCAAAATGTTTTCACAACAGACACCTCCTTCCTCTATCACAAAAGTTACTTCTTCTATAGACGATTAAAATAAATTTCCATTTACATGTTTAAACAAAAAATGTGAAACGGTATTAGAAATTGTTAAGAGAGAGGGTCATGAGGGACAGGACTATTAAGAGTTTCATAAAATGAAGAGAAAAAATAAATTGAGCATAATATTAAGGTTAATTCTAATCATCAGTTATTTAGAAAACTGCAGAGATAAAATGAGCTGATCTAAAAGGAAAAAGCAGAATGAAATCCATAAGTACTGCATTTCTATTATATCGAGGTGTGCATTGCCAGAGAAACCATTTCTGTAACTTAAGTCTCAGGGACAAAAATGCAATAAAATATAAAGTAACTATAATATTGTAGTTTATAAACATAAATCATTGATATGGAATTATAGGCTAGCAGCTTAGGTATGATTTGGCCCAATCCCTCTGGGAAACTGGGCCACAGAGAATTGAAGGGATTTGCACACATCTATGAGGAGAAGCCAGCCTCCATAGAATGGGGGTTAATATGTGGGATGGCTGTGCCTTGGTAGGTGACTTTCTGTATCTATAAAGAAATAACAAAGCAACCCATTTTTTTTCAGTTGAAAAATAAGTATTCATTAGGCATAACCTATCACTGAGATATTTTCTGACAGAAAAGAGGATAGAATTGAGAACAAGGCAAGATCACTTTGAAGACAAAAGAGAGATCCTCAGATTTAAAGACAAAATAGGTCATTAAAATAAAAACATAAGGGCTGGAGGGTTAGCTCAGTGGTTCCAGCACCTGCATCGCAAGCACAAGGTCCTGAGTTTGATCCCCGGTAACCACATATAATGCCGGGCATGGAGACATGCCCACCAACAATCAACACCGCATACCACAATGCCAGACGTGGTGGCTCACGCCTGTAATCCCAGCACTCGGGAGGCAGAGACAGGAGGATTGCTGAGTTTGCGGCGGCTTGCCTGGGCACCATAGTGAGCTCAGGGCCAGCCTGAACTACAAAGTGAGACCCTGTCTCAAAAAGCAAAAAATAAATAAATAAATAAATAAAAATAAAAAAAATAATAAAGGCAAATTGATAAACTGTTGTAGAGCAGAACCGAAGGAAAACAGAAGACATGGCATTTGAACCATTTCTATATGGCAAGTCTCTGTCCCACAAAGTATAACCTAAGGAAAGCTAGGAAGAAGGCTCTTAAATTGGAAAAGGCAGAATGAGTATAAAATGTCCAGGCATCAGAATAAAATGAATGTGTTTGGAGGATAAAAACATGTCGGAGGGTGTTAATCAAACTGGTGAGAATGATCCAGGGGCCAGATGAGGTAACACACTGAAAGAATATGAATAAGGCTGCACTTTATTCTCATAATAGGAGAAACCACTGGCACATTTTATCAGGATTGTTCTAATAACTTAATTTATAGTATCACAACACTGGAATCAAAGAAATCGGTTAAAGTTTAGTGCCTTACTTCAGACATCCAACTTCTTATTTATCTATTTAATATGAAATAGGTACTTTCATATAAACATCGTTATCGCATTCAGTGTGGAGCATTTGTACAAGTACATGACATGAATTAATTCTCATTTTGCCCATTCTCCTATAGATAGATAGATAGATGGATAGATAGATAGATAGATGATAGATGATAGATAGATAGATAGATAGATAGATAGATAGATAGATAGATAGATAGATAGATAGATGTCTTGGTTCCCCATTTTTTACCATCACAAATTTTTCTTTCCCATTACCCCCCACTTCCCTTAAAATGGTTTCTACTTTACAATGACTATCATACATTCTAGAACTCATTTACATTTTCAGTTTCTCATACCAGTGAAAAGATATGAAATATGTACACATCTGTGAATTATTTATTACACTTATGAGTATGCAATCAAGGTACATCCATTTGAGTATAAAGGACTCAAACATTTTTATGTCAGAGTAATATTCCATTTTATTATAAAACAAATGCTGTAAATATCATATATTTCTCTGGTATGAGAAACTGCAGATGTAAATAAGCTGTAGAATATATGGTAGATATTGTAAAATATAAAATATTCAAAAGGAAATGGAGTGCAGGGGTAAGTAGCAAGGCGAAAAATATGATGGTAATAAAAAAGGGAAACAAATCTTATGCTTATGGGGGTGGGGGTTGTAGGGTGGGTGAAAGAATGGGAAAAAAATGAGAATTACATTGTGTCTGATACTGGGGCCTTTCTCAATATTGTGTGTGATCATGATGTGTATATAAGGTACCAACAAAGATTCAAATTTAAAATTTAAAAATATCTTCTTTATTCACTCTTGAGTTGAAGGGCATTTGGATTTTTCCAAAATGTAGCTACCATGACCTGAGCTGCTATAAACATGGGTGCACATACATCACTGGGATATGACTCTTAATTATTTGTGAATAGCCCTAGTAGGGGAATAGGAGGGTCAAATGAGACCCCTAATCCTAATTTCTTGAGGAATCTCCACAACGGTCTTCATACTGGTTGTACTAGTCTACATTCCCACCAACAGTGAAGAAGGGTTTCTTTCTCCCCACAGCCTCGCCAGCATTTGATGTTGGCTAATTTTGAAATAGCAGCCATTCTTTGTGGAGTGCGATAAAGTCTGAGTTGTTTTCATCTGCATCTCTTGCATGACCGGTGACATTGAGCATTTCTGCATGTTCTTCTTAGCTGCATTTACTTCTTCCTCTGAAAAGAGTCTTCAATTCAGATGTTGATTTTTGAACTGGATCTTTAAACTTGTTTTTTTTTTTAAAGCTCTTTATATATTCTGGACAGCAGCCCTTTTTCTGAGGTACAGCTGGTAAAAATATTTTCCCATATTGCTGGATGTCTTTTCACTCTGCCTGTGGCTTTCTTTTGTTGTACAGAAGATTTTTAATAGAATGAGATTTCATTGGTTGATTTCTTCTGCTACTTCACGTGCTATAGATGTTTTGTCATAAAGTCTTTTCCTAACACAGTGACTCCAGGATATCTACCAAACCTGTTTTCCAGTAGGTTTAGTGTTTCTGTTTTAATATTTAGGTTTCTAACTTGGCTTAACCTGCTGAAGGTAAAGCTAGACCTATCTCTTTCACCATAAACTAAACCAAACTTCTTTTTAAGTATGGAATCCAAGTAAAAGTAAGGGCTGCTAGGATACCTATGGTTCACAATTTTGAGTATAAGTGTCAAAATTCTTCCAAAAACTGCAATCTTGAATTTGTTAGAATGAAGAGTTAAATGTGCTCTGAATTGTTGATTTGAGCCAGAGAGTGAGCTGAGGCATTCTTAACATAATAAAGAGTATGGCTATTATGCAATAAGAGTCAGGGATCCAAATTGTATGTTACATTTAAGAAAATGCATGAGATAACATCATGAGATGTTAAGTAGATTCTAAGATACAGGAATTTAACGTTCCACATGCCATTTTGGGGAAGTTTACCATTTGAGGTTAGAGTCACGTGACTAGAGAATCCTTACTGATAGCAAAGATTTGTGGGAACCATTCAAAATCAAACCCTGGGGATTTCTAGTACAGTGGCCTAAACCTTGCACATTCAAGAGAAGTGTCTTGTGACATATAAAATGAATTAAAATATCAGAGATAGGAAAAGTGTGTTTCAAGAAAGAAAGTGTGACTGGTGCCATTAAATGGCATATGGAAGGCACTATTGTTCTCAATAAGATGTATTTTGTGCGGGCCGGAGGGTTAGCTCAGTGGTTCCAGCACCTGCCTCGCAAGTGCAAGGTCCTGAGTTCAATCCCCGGTAACCACATACAATGCTCGGCATGGAGACTCATGCCCACCAGCAATCAACCAGCAATCAGCACCACATACCACAGTGTTGGGTGTGGTGGCTCACGCCTGTAATCCCAGCGCTCGGGAGGCAGAGACAGGAGGATTGCTGAGTTCGAGGCTTGCCTGGACTACATAGTGAGCTCAGAGCCAGCCTGAATTACAAAAGCAAGACCCTATCTCAAAAAAAAAAAAAAAAAAAGATGTATTTTGTGACCAAAGAAAACAGAATAGTATAAGAAATTGTGCATAGGAGCAGAAAAATTAGAACAAA
>PVIC010044369.1:12500-15058 GCA_004025085.1 Thryonomys swinderianus
CTGGAGACAGTGAAGAGCTTTATTTACATCGATGGCTCTGACCAGTATCATTCCCCAAAGAAGTCAGGACTCCAATATCGGGGCGCAGACAGTTGTATAGGGTTTGAAGGAGGTGTGCAGAAGCAGAGAGTCTTCAGGAGTCTTTGATTGGTTAGTTGACCTCTTCACGATCTAGGAGGTTCGATTCCATTGGAGTTTCCCTGGCAACAGAAGAGGCGGAGCTCACACACAGCAGAGGGCTCTGGGGGATTTCTGAGTCCCCTGTGCTCCTGCAGGCACAGGTTACAGAAGCTCAGGTACAATCCACTAAGAACATAGTTCCCTTGGTTGCTTAATAACACAGTTCACTCAAAATTGTTAATTCACACGTTTTCATGACCTAGAAATTCCCCTTCATCCCCCACATGATAACACACATACATGATAGGAAAGGAGAAACCCATAGATATGTACTGATTTAGCTTTATGCCATGTAGTTTGAGCTAAATTTACTTTAAATGATAGCTCAACAATATTGACTACTTGTTATGTGTCAGGCAAAAGATGTAAAATATCTTGCCTTCATAAAACCAAACAACTGGAAATAGATTTTTCTTTTTTTGAATTTGAAGTTTTTCTTTAATCTTTAAATGAATGTATTAGTACAAAGTTTTTAAAATAGAAAGCATTGTCTTGCTTGTTTAAAAATACATAATAGTTGATAAAATGAGTTCATGCATTCTAATTTTAGGCATATCATTCAGTAAGTTATAAAAAGTAACTATGGTTTAGAATTTTTAAAATTACAATTACAATTGATTGCATAGTGACATTTTGTTTTTATCACTGAGATAATTTTATTTCTTTGAATTGGAACATAATTTGGAAGTGATTAAGTATCATGGTACTTCTTTGGGAAAAAAAAACATACTGTGCCTTTCTAGTGTGATATTTTTGAAATGAAAATTTAATTCTAATGAAGCTTGTAGTGTGAGTTTATCTGAGGCCTTCCCTGTGGCTCTTCCATGTCCTGAAATTTAGCAAAAAAATTAAAGATAAGTGTAATGCTAACCAGTAAAATTCAGAATGTAAAGTCAGGGGAGAAAAGTTTACACTATTCCTGGAAGTTAATGATTGTTAAGAAAGCAGATCATGGAAAGAAGTGAGAAATTATTTTGCATATGTAATTTTAGGAGAATAATTACAGGAGCTGAGAATGAAGCAAGAAATGTATATATAAATTAGAATATGTACAAATAGAGAAATTTCTTCTATGTTGTTTTTACCTAAAATTCTAAAGTGTTCAAACATTTGGGAAGGTTGAAAAAAAGTTGTAGTATATACTCAGCAGTTGCCATTAATATTTATCATACTTGATTCATTATATCTTCCCTTTCATCTCTTTTGTAATATATTTTAGAGTTTATAAGATTTTAAAATTTTTAGTCAATTCTCATGATGGTTCCCTAAGAGCCTGTGAGGAAGTGTTTTCTAACTAATCTTGTCTCAAACACAGTATGTTATTTAAAAAAAAAAAACACCTTTCAATTATATAAACACAAGCATATATGCATTTATAGATATTTAAACACATTTACACCTGGCAACCAAATTCTCATCACATCTATATTTTCACATAGTTCTTACCACTATCTATAGTCTACTATCAAAATGTAAGTTTTTGCTGGGCCTGGAGGCACACATTTACAATGCCAGCCTTAAAGAAGCTGAGGCAGGAGGATTTCTCTGAGTTCAAGGGCAGCCTGGACCACATATTGAGTTCAAGACCAGCCTAAATTACAGAGCAAGATCTTTTCAAAGAAAAAAAAAAAGTACAAAAGTTTTATAAAATATATTTATCTCTGCTTTATTCTCTAATTTATTGAAAAGTAAACCAGAGAACAGAGCTTCTTATAAGGACTTGATATATATTAGATACACTTTATTTTGTGGATTCTGTGCATGTGTAATCACACAAGATAATTTCATTGAAAATTATCGTCAAGTTTATAGAATGTAAAAGTTTGCATATACAACCATATCACTTTAAAGTAGCTTGTATACCTCTGCAAAAATGATCCAGAAAAGCCCTCTCAATAACATCATTGATTTTTAAAATTTCATGCAGTTTTGCCAAATTCTAGTACTAATTACAAATGTTTCACGCTGACAGATCTCATCCATATTTGGCATTTCCTCCAGTAGTGTCATCTTTTAGTTCTTGACGTATCAGTGAACTGTGGCTGTTGACGTCACTCATTTCCATCCAGTTCATTGCTTTGCTGTTGTTTCTTTATTCACTGACGACATCAAGGTGATTATAGTAATGGAAAACCGAAGTACATCAAAGAACCGCTTCATTCTAGACCATCATGAACAGACCGCCATGTATTTCTGTGTCTCTTGCCTCTGCTCCATTTTTCTCCGCACTGCACATCGTAGATTCACCAGTTCCCAAGAGTTAATGTTGGAAGGGCAGAGCAGTTGGTTAAGTTGTAAGAGCTGCAGAACTTGTGTCATCCCCTAAAATTTCCCTGAAGCCAGCTGCCTCTGCTTCTCTTCCAAGCTGTGCACTGCTT
>PVIC010044370.1:0-15032 GCA_004025085.1 Thryonomys swinderianus
CTGGCCCTGAGCTCACTATGGTGCCCAGGCAAGCCGCCGTGAACTCAGCAATCCTCCTGTCTCTGCCTCCCGAGTGCTGGGATGACAGGCGTGAGCCACCACGTCCAGCACTGTGGTATGCGGTGTTGATTGTTGGTGGGCGTGTCTCCACGCCCAGCGTTATATGTGGTTACCGGGGATCGAACTCAGGACCTTGCGCTTGAGGGGCAGGCGCCGGAACCACTGAGCTAACCCTCCGGCCCCCAGGGTGACTTCTTGATTTTGCTAAAAGAAAATTCTCCTGCTAGGGGCCCAGCCTACTGACCTTGCATGCAGGCCATGATACGAACCACTCACTGCAGCTAGAAACTGACCCTGTCCCAACCTCAGGGACATAATGCATTCACCTTGTCAGGATATTTCCCATCAGTCTTTCTGCAGTGGCTCTGGTACCACCCTGTGCAAATGTATCCTGAAGGTGGGAGAGTCTCACACCCTGGCCTTGCCCTCAAAAAACTGAACATCATCAATCCAGGCTTCCGCCAGGGGACCGGGAGTCCTCGCAGACCTGCTTCCCTGTCTCTGGCAGAGACCGAAGAGAGGGCCAAGCTCCTGCCAGGTCTTTTGCTACTCTGTGTGGAAGAGCCAGTGATACCTCCCTCTGCTGAGAAGACAGTTACAGGCCACAGGCGGGTTCCCCACCCTTGCTCACCTCACCAGGGTGGCCGTTTCTTACTGACTAACAGAGGAACCCCTTTGCAACCAGCTTCTGGAGTGCCTGACTTGTCTCCTGGGCCCTCGTCCTTATGAACACACGGAAGCAAATATGGACGAGACGTGTTTGAAAGCCAGCAATGATCTCATGCTTTGTGCCCTGAAAAATAAGCTTTGATGGAATCTGCATTCTACTGGCCAGAACAGGGTGAGAGAAGCAGGAGGTGTCTCCCGATGCCAGGGACTGCCGGAGCGGGCTCCAAGTCTCCTCAGTCTGTAGCCGGTGGGCCTTGGGAGGCCCTAGCCCTCCCCAAGCTTCAGTTTCCTCTCCTGAAAAGTGGGCACACTTGTCTTTACCTCCTCTGTCTGTGCAAGGACGACCTTTCCAGTGCAGTCGAGTAGGCCCTTGCCAGAAGCTGGGCGAAGAGAACTGAACTGCATCCAGCCACAGTTCAGATATGCTCTAGGCCAAGAGAGCGAGTGCGTGCAAGAGAGACTTGCAGAAAAACAAGGCCTATCTCTACGCACGTCGCTCTGCTGGGAAGGAAGGGGCTTGAACAGTGACAATAGACCAGGGGCGCTGACTCAGACAGCCAGTTCCTGTTCATTTCCCCTCGCTGCAGGACGGCAACTGAGCGGGAGGTCAGCCGTCCATGCGGCTCTGACTCGGGATTTTGACCGAGAGCCTTTCTTAGAGAGAAACAGGCCCAATCACAGATAGCTGCCCTCGCTGGTCCGCTCTGACCAGGGGGACAGGACTGGTGAGGCTGTGGGTGGAGGGCAAAGGGCGGGAAAGGGGAGCGAGGCAACTCACTTTTGGCCTCTTGAGTTGTTTTCTCCGAGCCGGGCTGCCTAGGGACGACCTCCCTGGGCCAAGACTGACTGAGCCAGAGTGCTGGGAGGTGGGCTGCAGGGGGAGTCCCCGGGTGCCCCGCTGAGGAGCCTGGGACAGGGTTTGGAACAGTGGGGCCCCCCTGGCTGCCGGACCCCGGTGTGGGCCCACCACACGCTTCTCTGTTGCATGAGCATTGGCTGGAGGGAGATCCTTGATTTTCCACAGCACTGGGATGGAGAGAGCTGAGTCTCTCACCCTCTTCTGGACCCGGGGAGGTGAGTTGGGGAAGGAGGTCCTATGCTTAGCAGAGGGGAGAAGGGAAGGAGTTGGGGTCCGTGGGGGAGGAGCTTTCTGCAGTCAGAACTGCGCTGTAGCAGCCAGGCTGTCTTGAGAGAAAGTGGGTGTACAGTATTAGGGACGTGCAAGGGGGGCCGGGACGTCACTTGGGAAAGACGCTATACCAGCGGGGGGGCTTTGGGAGCGGAGAGGGTGGATGTGACCACATCCCAACCCTGATAGTCTGGGATCCTAAAGGAGCAATAAAAGGGACTGAGAAAGTAAGTGTGTGTGTGTGTGTGCACACGTGCACGCTCGTCTCCTTCTGTTGGTTCCAGTTGCCGTAGATTCTGAGGTCTTGTCCCTCAGGTGGATCTTGATCACCCACCTCCAGGATTCTTGCTAAAATGGCTAATTGGGTTTTGCATTTCCAGAACATGGAAGCTGGGAAAGGCGGGCCCCCTCTGCACACAGGCTGTTACTGACAGACCAAGTACTTTCTAATTGCACTTTAAGCTAGACTTCCTGGCATTAAGACACAATGAAGTCCAGGGTCCTGGGCACACAGCGCCCGTCTCTGACTTCTGTGCAGAGGACAAGCCGGGGTGGTGGAGGTGATGCCATGGTTCTGAGCTGGAAATCTGTGGAAGCTACTGCTGTGGTGTCTCTGGTGTTCTAGTTGGCTCTTTGTGTTAGAAGTACCCTCAAAAGGCACTTACAAACTAATGCAATTGGGAATGTAGAGCAATGAGGTTGAAAATAGAGTGCTATGTGGACTGTGTGCTGCCTGGTGTGCAGAAGAATCCGCAGAAAGTGGTGTTTATTCTCAGGTCTCTGTGGGTCTGTCACAAGGCGAGGTGAGTCGATAAGGTCTGAGTGGGTTCTCAGGCAGCAGAGCTGGCACCTCTGGACAAAGAGGGACTTCCTAGCAGACTCCTCGCGGGGCAAAAGTTCTGGGTACCTCTGGGCAGGCGAGAGCCCTTGAGGAGACAATAGGACTCGGCAATGGGATAGCGAGGGGCTGCCCTTACCTAGGGTGGAAGGCGGGCCCCACCCTGCGGCCTCCCCTTCCTCTCTCCTCCACAGCTCCTCTCCTACCCGGGCATCCTACCCTCTCTTCGCACCGCCGTCCCTCCTCCCACTCTCCAGCTTCATCTCCACCCTGCAGCCGGAGCAAGGCTTCACAAAGCACACCGGGCTGTTCTGAACCCGCACTGGCCTCCTATTGCCCACTGGTGAAGGTCCTGTTTTCTTTCTCTTCTCTGTTACCTCCTTTCTACTCTAAAAACAGAGCAGAGATAAGATCGTTTCTCACTCTGATACAGCTCTGACATTTCATAAATCTATGTCCTAGATAACTGGAAAGGGCTATATTTAACCTTGTAGCTTTTAATGGAGGGACTTGGAGAAGGCGCTGCCTTCTAACACCACAGGAGACAAGAGTCTTGTCTTTGTTCTCTGCCAACCGAGTCCCCTATAACCTGGAGAAGCCAGAGCTGCCTCTTGCTCCGGTGAGATGGTCAAGCTGCTCGGTGAGCCCCACCCCAGAACACCCACCTGGCCAGCTCTCTGTAAGTGGAGGGGGTCCTGCACCCCTCTAGAATGTGCCCATCAGCTTCTTTTCTGTAGATACTTGAAAGACTGCTCGGTGACCCCATTGCTGGAATAAGTGGAGTGGCTGTTCGTTCAGTGCATGGACAGGACAGATAGGAACTGTGAGCTTGGGCCGGGGAAGAGAGGTGGGAGAGAAGGAAATGTGTCATCAGAGGTCTGCCTGTGCCGTAGGGGGCGAGTAAAGCAGCGGCCCTGTGCCCAAAGCATTGACCCTCTCTACAGTCCTGTGGGGTGGGTCATCATGCTCCAGCGAGGAGGCTGGGGCTCAGAGGAGTTCAGGGACTTCTCGGAGTCATTCCTAGATGCAAAGTGACAGAACGAGCTTGAACCAGGTCTGTCAAACTCCAAAGCCCAGTTGCTTTTCCCAAGCCCAGGATGTCCCTGGCTGAGCCAGTCTTGCCCGTTGGAACAGCTGGCCTCCCTTCTTTTCCTTGGGTTACTTTTGTGGGAACTTGAAGCCCTGGCAAGCCGTTTCCACGCTGCCCATCTCCCAGGCCCATGTCAACCTCTGCCCCCACAGAAGGAGCCCAGCCCAGTACTTTGGGTTTCTTTTCTTTTTCTTTTTTTGTAGTACTGAGGATTAAACCCGGGCACAGGTGTTAGGCAAGCACTTTACCACTAAACTATATTCCCAGTCCTTTTTATTTTGAGATAGGCTTTCATTAAGTTGCCCAGGTTTGCCTTGAACTTGCAATCTTCCTGCCTCAGCCCCCTGAGTAGCTAGGATTACAAGTGCATGTACCTGGCTAGTGGTTTGGGTTTCTTTGCTCTTGCCCCTGGGCTGGCCTCTCCTATACTCTGTTCTCTTCTGCCCGGTAGGTAACAGTTACTGGAAGCAGTGCTAAAACAATAAGCTTTACTATGCTCTCCACGTCTGTCCCCTAGACTGCCAACATTAGCCTTCCTTCTGTGACCTGGGACATACCATATCCTTCCTGTGGTCTTAGTTTCCCCAGCTGCAGAACAGGAAGACAGGATTCTCTCACAGCCTTTCCAGTTTAGAGAGGTGAGGATTCCCTGGGCCCTGTCACTCCGTCCAGTGCAGCCCCGCTGCTTTTTCACCCACAGCATGTGTTAGGAAGAGGATCATAAGTATAGGTTTGAAAACCTTCACTGGGCCAAGCTCTTGCTCGAGAGCCAAAGGACAAAGTGACAAAATGGTAATAACAGCCGCATGTGTAGGGCCCTTTATTGTTTACCAGCTTTTCATAGTCAGCAGAGTGGTAGGGAGGGGACTCCAAGGTGATTCTAATGGTACATGGTGCAGCTATAAAGAATATTGAATTACACGGTGAGAAAAATGAATCTCTTTCCAGTGTTCTGATTACATCAAGGAGAAAGTCTCATTGTGGCGCTATTCTTCAACCCCTATTATGTTTGCTAATCTTCTTCCCTACAAAGTTAGAATGGGCCTTAGGCTGAAAGACATGGACAGGCAACAATATCTACATAGAATTTAATTCCTCTTTTGTGTTTCCACTGTATTTGACAACTCAACCTTTTTAAAAATTTTTTATTAGTGCACGTTTGCAGTTCATGCAATTTATAATCGTCTTGGGGAGTGCTTCCGCGTACAGAGCATGGCTTGTTTGTTTTGTTTCCCTCCCTCTCCCTCCTCCTCCAATCCCTCCATCCCATGTTTTATTCTTACTGATATTATTAATCTTGGCTCATGTTAGGGTATATACTTTCTACATTAGTTGAGGTTATTAGGTTCCCGTACATGGTCTCCCTTTATTCTGCTCATTTCCCCTTCTCCTCCTCCTCCTCCCTCACACTTTTTCCCTTGGACCACTTCCTATTGCAAGAGATGCATCTCCTTGTCCCCTCCTATCCATCCTTTATTATTCTCCTTGTTTGAGCTTTGCCTCACTCAACTGAGGGACACCACATGGTATCTAAGCTTTGTGCGGTTTATTTCACTCAACATCACATTTTCCATGTGTATCCATTTCCCTACACAGGTCTCAAGTCTGCCATTCTTTACAGCACAGTAGTATTCCATTATATAGCAAGATAACACATTTTCTTTACCCAGTCATGTGTTGATGGGTATACAGGCTGTTTCCAGGATTTAACTTTTTTTTTTTTTTTTTTTTTTTTTTTTTGAGACAGGGTCTCGCTTTGTAGTTCAGGCTGGCCCTGAGCTCACTATGTAGCCCAGGCAAGCCTTGAACTCAGCAGTCCTCCTGTCTCTGCCTCCCGAGTGCTGGGATGACAGGCGTGAGCCACCACGCCCGGCACTGTGGTATGTGGTATTGATTGCTGGTGGGTGTGAGTCTCCACGCTCAGCATTGTATGTGATTACCGGGGATTGAACTCAGGACCTTGCGCTTGCGAGGCAGGCGCCGGAACCACTGAGCTAACCCTCTGGCCCTCCAGGACTTAACTATTATGGGTTGTGCTGTTATACACACCGATATGGGTGTGTAGCTACAGTATACTGCCTTAAACTCTTTGGGGAATATACCTAACAGAAGGGTTGCTGGGTCGTATGGAGTTCCTAATTTCATTTCTTTGAGAAATCGCCATATGGATTTCCATAATGGTTGTACTAGTTCCCATTCCCACCAAAAATGAAACAGAGTTTTTCACACCACACCCTCACCAGCATTTGTTATTCTTTGATTTCCTAATAATTGCCATTCTTTCTGGAGTAAGTTAGATTCTTAGCGTTGCTTGAATTTTCATTTCTCTGATGGCCACAGATTTGAGCACTTTTTTATATATCCATTGACCACTTGTATTCCTTCCTCTGTGAAGTGTCTGTTTATTTCTCGACTGTGTCATTAGTTTCAGGTGGTTTAATGTTTTTGAGTTTTTTGTGTATTCTAGATATTAGTCTTCTGTCTGAGGGCTAGCTTCTCTGGGCTATCTCCTAGAGCCTAACTCTTTATAGTTACTTTCTAGTTATGGCAAGTGATATTCTATTTGTTTGGGAAGTTTTGTTGATGTTCTTTGTTTGGAGACTGCTGAGGACTGAAGCCTGGGCCTAGCACTTGCGTGTGCTCTGCACTGAGCTACACCCCTAGCCCATTGTTTTGATTTTTCATTGCTATGTAAAATCCCCCTCCCTCCCTCTCTCTCCCTCCTGTGCTTGCCTCTCTCTCTCTCTCTCTCTCTCTCTCTCTCTCTCTCTCTCTCTCTCTCTCTCATTTCTTTGTTTTGAGAGAGGGTCTCAATATATAGTTTAAGGTGGTCTTGAATTCACTGTGTATGTAGCCCAGGCTGCCCTTGAACTTGCAACAGTCTTCCTGCTGGAGTAACAGGCAGGCATACCACCCCTGACAAGTAAAATCTCTTTTAATATAAATGTATTTCAGCAAAAAAGAAGGAAAGAAAGAAAGAAAGAAAGAAAGAAAGAAAGAAAGAAAGAAAGAAAGAAAGAAAGAAAGAAAGAAAGAATGTAAGACAGAAAGAATGTAAGACAGAAAGAAAGACAGTAAGAAAGAAAGAAAGAAAAAGATTCAGAGAAACAGATTATGTGAATAGTAAATAGAACCAGAGATGCAAAGACATGGTAAAATTTGTGGAAGTGGCTAAAGCCTGGCCAGCATTGGAATGTGGTATTAGTCCCACCGGCAGTTCCTGAGTGAGCACCAGGCTGCTCAGTGTGGTACAGAAGGCCCTGCGTCATCCGCCTCTGCTGCTGTTACGGACACTGTTGCCCCTGCCTTACCCACTCTACACTCTTTCCTGCTTCCCAGCATACTGTGCCCTATGTCTGAACGTCTCTTCCATATCCCTTCCCACCCATGAAACCACACCTTATCTTCTGAGACAGTATAAATGGCTTCTCCCCTAGGAAGCGTCCTCGAAATGCTCGACTTCAGCTTAGTATCGGCTCTGGCAAGCCTTTCTTCGCTATAATAATTTGTGTGCAGGTTTATATCTCCTAGTCTTTTGATTCCAAAAGCATTTTGTAAGAAAAACTTGGAAGAGAGTGGGGATCAAAATGCAACTGCAAGTGAAACCTGTGACAGTGACCGAGACCCTGGGGACTGTAGCGGCTCCTTGTGTCACTTGCTTTTGAGGCTTCCCACGTGCTGGGCCAGAGGCTGCAAATCCCGCGTGGGGACTATGTTTGAGGGGCTGCGGTAGGCCACACATAGGGAATTTATTAGGGCGTCTTTGGGACATACATCTGGAGTCTAAAGGCTGCAGGATTAGTTCCAGGGAAAAGTTGGGCTGTTAGCCCCTTGTCATGGCGGCGGCAGCCAATGCTACGGGGAGCTCTGGAACTAGCTTGGCTTCCAGTTGTTCCAGGTTAGGGTTAGGGGACCCATCCTTAGATGCAGACTGTCCCCAGAGAAGCATAACCTTGGGCAAGGCAACTCTGTCAGAAGAGGTAGCTGGGAGTTTCCCAAATAAAGCAGTCCGCCTGCGGCTTTCAGTGCTGAGGGGCAGGATCCCCAACACCTCACAGTGTCCACCACATGGATTTGTCTGGTCAGGGCCCCAGGGCTGCAGTGCCAGGGAAGCAGTAGGAAGAGAACAGTGGCTTGGAGAGCACAGTGTGGCTGGCAGCGCCCAGTGAATGTTTGTTAGAAGAATGAATGGCTAGGTTTAGTGCTTCAGTCACTGTGCCTAGAGGGTATAGAGGCAAACAAGTTGCAGACAATTTCTGATCTAACTCAGGCAACAGACATTGTGTTAGTTACTCGTCTCTGAGACAAAATTCCCCCTCCCCAAAGTTAAAGGAGGGAAGGTTTATTTGGCTAACAGCTGATAGAAATCTAAGTCCATAATCCGTTGACTGCAAAGCAGGGGTGGCAAACAGACATCGCAGAGGAGAAACAACATGGCATGCACAAAGGAGCAAAAACAAGGGACAGTCACAGTTTCTTCCTATCCCTTTTATCGTTTTCAGACTATTTAGGGCGGTAGCACTCACACTCTTTTTGTTTTTGTGTTTGTTTTTTTGAGACAGGGTCTCGCTTTGTAGTTCAGGCTGGCCCTGAGCTCACTATGTAGTCCAGGCAAGCCTGGAACTCAGCAATCCTCCTGCCTCTGCCTCCCGTGTGCTGGGATGACAGGCATGAGCCACCACACCCGGCACAGTGGTATGTGGTGTTGATTGTTGGTGGGCGTGAGTCTCCACACCCAGCATTGTATGTGGTTACCAGGGATCGAACTCAGGACCTTGCGCTTGCGAGGCAGGCGCCGGAACCACTGAGCTAACCCTCCGGCCCAGCACTCACACTCTTAATCCTAGTGCACCACCATGAATCAGTCAAACACTCTAGATTCAATCACCTCTGAAAAAGCATAAGGCTTTAGGGAGACGTCTAGACACAAGCTGTAACAGGATACGTAAGAGATTATTCCAAAACGACGTGGCTAGTGCCACACCCTGATGTGTACAAAGAGCAAGCTTCTAGAGCACTGTTCTTGCTTCAGTCTCAGCACTCGTGTTAGCTGAGCCTTCCCTGTGAAACAGCAATTATTGACCTCAGTCTATACATGCAAAAGCGCAGATCCAGGGATTTACCTCAGACCTCGCTGCAGGAACTGTCCCTGGCCCCATCTGTCTTCAGAGCTCACACCCGTCCCTACACCAGCTGGCACTTCACAATGACACGGACAGTCCTCTGCAGTTTGCTTACTGCTTATTCCATGTCCTGTGTCTCATCTTGATACAGCCCTGCAAGACAGCAAAGTAAGGCCGTCAGGAGAAAGTGGGTTTTTCCCTTTCTTTCCTTAACCTGCCTGCTGTGCTTTCAGAAATAGATATATTCAGATCATCTTTGTATTGATGACATTCTTTTTTATGCTAGTTTTCTTTTTCCTTCACATTCTTAGCCACCTGTGAATTTCTTCCCCTGCACTCATCTTCCATATCTTATCTCAAAAGTGAGAAGATTATGATTAAAAATCCAACTAGTTCTTTTTGAGTCATGAGGGGGAAAATTAAAGTTTTCATAATTTTTTAGCCTTATTCAAAAAAGCAAAACATTCTTGGTCTGAAAGATAAAAAGTGTATAGAGCTAAGAGTACATCTGATTTTATGTAATTAATACTCTGGAGAGTTGTTTTTTTTTTTTAAATTGAGAAGGTGGTAGTATAACCTGAAGGCAAATAAAAAGACCCTTGAAGAGCTGGGTCTCAGGCGCGTTAGCTGCTCCCGCTCCCTTCTCTGGCGCCCCTCAGTTGTGCCTTCCTGACCTTCCCCACTTTTGTGTCCCGCCTTCTACTTAAAGCCCAGGCCAAGTCCCTTTTTTTCTCTTCATTTCCTACTTAAATTCCTCAGGGCCTCCTTTCCTGTCAAATGCCAATGAAGGCAAATTCTGAAGTGGAACAAAAGGAATTTTACCATCTCTCCTGGCAGATTTCATTGTGCTCTGCCTGGTCTCCGCCTTCATCTCAAGCAAAGCTTTTCTGTAGTTTTTCTAGCAACAGTTACCACACTGCAGAGCCCTAATAAGTTGTTGTTGTTGTTGTTTTATGCTCTAGAGGAGAAAAGTCTCCATACATTCCCAGCGAACACAAAGATGAACATGTTCGTTCGGTGACCAGGCCTGACTTTTACATGACTTCATTTCCTATCACTATTACAGGACCCTAATTAAATTTTCCTTTCTCTTTGGAACTATCAGAATACCATGCTGGCCTCATCAGTTAAACAAAAGAGCCCTCATTTCTACTGGTTTCCTTTCCTTCCTTGTAGGTAATGTGCAGTAAGTAATGGGGGTCAAAGTGAGAGCAGGGATCAGCTTTAGGCTTTAAAGATTAGCAAAATAAATAACTCCCCATAATAAAAATGTAATTTTCAAGCAGCTGAAAACATGACCCTCATTCAAATATATAATGATTAGTAGTCAAAGATTATTTAACTCAACAGTGAAGGAAACAGCATTACAGTAAAGCCAGTTTTCAGAAAGCTACGAGAGTTAAACATGGAATCACTTCAAAAAGCTCAACACAAGATTACCATATAGTCCAAAAATCCTATTTCTAGGTATGTAGCCAAGAAAATTGAAGACAAAGACTTGAACAGATACCTGTGTGCGAATGTTGACAACAGCATTATTCACAATAGCTGAAAGATAGAAATGACTCAAATGTTCATCAGTAAATGAACAGGTAAATAAAATGTGCCATATTCATATGGTGGAATATCATTCAACCATCAAAGTGAATGAAATTCAGCCCGACTTGCCGATACAATTATATACTTCCAGCCATTCAGAAGCCTGAGGTAGGAGGATTATAAGTTTGAGCCCAGCCTGGGCAACTTAACAAGACCTTGTCTCAAAAAAAAAAAATAAATAAAGTGGACTGTAGCTGTGGCTTAGTGACAGAGTAGGTTTTATCACAGTACTACCAAAAAAAGGGGGGAAAAAAAAAGAATGAGATTCTGGCACATGTTACAGTATAGATGAGCCTTGAAGACATTATGTTAACTGAAAGAAGCCAGCACAAAAAGAAGAAACATTGTCTAAGTCCAGTTATATGAACTATCTAGAATAGCTAAATTCATAGGGGGCAGAAGGTAGATTAGAAGTTATCAGGGTCTAAGAAGAGGGGGGAATGGAAAATTATTACTAATGAGTACGGTTCTATTTAGAGCCACGAATATTTTTTGATATAGATAATTGTACAACATTACAAATACAACTAATACAATTGAATTTTACACTTAGAAATGCTTAAAACAGGAGCTGATGACACCTAGCATGTGCAAGCCCCTCATTCAGGGGTGGCAAACTTAGTGGTACCTGTGTTACTTGTTTTTCTTTTACAACAGACGCTGTTAACATATGACTTGTTTTTTCTAAACCGAAACTTCAGAATTCAGGTTTAGTCGCAGTCTTGGCACTTTGTGCTAAGAAAGTGGGTCTTGGGGTTGTGGTTTGAGTGCTCATCTCCAAAAGGTTCGCTGTCCCTATTTAGTTCAATCTCCAGCACCAAAAGACATAAATATTTATAGATGTATTTATTTCTATGTATTAAATAAATATTTATAGATAACAGAAAAGAAGGAAGGCAGGTAAGAAAGAAGGAAGGAAGGAAAGGAAAGGGGGAGCAGGGGGAAGGAGGAGAGAGGAGGGGACAGAAGGCAGGTGAGATGTGCACAAAGAATGTGGCCCAGGCTAGCCTCGAACTCAGAGCAATCCTCCTGCCTCTGCCTCCCGAGCGCTGGGAGTACAGGCGTGAGCCACCACATCTGGCACTGTAGTGTGCGATGCTGGGGATTGAACTCAGGAGTTTGTGCTTGCGAGCCAGACGCAGGCACCACTGAGCTAAATCTACCGTCCCCCCTCCCTCACACTGCACCAGGTCAACTTTTAACTTTGCGGGCCAGGCCTTAATCAGGAGTGACTAGTAAGTCCAGCAGCCACATGGATGGTGCTCTCATACACTCCTGAAGGGATCTTTTTTTTAATTGAATTCTTTATTGGTACATTTTATATACATCTCACAATCACACATAACATTGGGGAATTTGTACCAGTATACGACACAAGTTAATTCTCATTTTTACCCACATCCCTACCCACCCACACCTCCCCACCCCCTATATACATGCTCTTTTATTTTCTTTCATAATCATATTTATTCCTTTCCCTCATTACATTCCCACACCAAATTTCTACAAAAACTGTCGTACTTTCTAGAGCTCATTTGTATCTACAGGTGCTCATACCTGAAGTGATCTTTTTTGCCTCCTCACACTTCGGGTAATTTTTCTTAATGCCTTAAGACAGGTCAAAGAGCAATTCCATGAGTCTCCATGAAAAAGCCTTAACTTTAGTGTCGAGGCCTGAGTCTCATGGGAATTAGCATCTTGGTGACATCTTCTGTGGCCCCTTCTGAGGTCCACTGGGGTCCAAACTGTACATCCCTGCCGGACTGACCTTCCAAAGCACCACTTTCATTGTGTTCCTCACCCACACGAGAACTTAAACGACCCCTGATCTAATTCACGTTTCCCAGACCAGTTTGCACCAGCACGAATCTAGCCTAGCTAGAGACTTGGAAAGGAGCTTTCAGGTGTCCTTCTCCTCGGTGCCAGCCAGCTTGGTGCCTCCTCACCCTGGATGTGTCGCTCTTGTCTGCACACACTTGCTCTGGCCAGTACTCCCACAGTGGTGCCCCCGGCCCATCTCTTAGCCTGAGTGGCCTGTGACAGTGTCTCTCAAGTTTCAATGTACCATCATCAGAAATTTTATCTATTATCTGTACTATTTTCTAACTTTAAAAAAAAATCGCCCAAACTGATCGTGGTGGCACACCTCTGTAATCCCAGCACTAGGGAGGCTGAGGCAGGAAGATAGCATGCTCAAGACCAGACTGGGCTGCATAGCAGTACTCTTGTCTCCAAAAAAGACAGAAAACCAAAAACCTCCCCCTTTTAAAAGCTGCAGAGGTGACATGGTAGTTAAAGAAAAAAGTAGATCAGCCGGGCATGGTGGCTCACGCCTGTCATCCCAGCACTCGGGAGGCAGAGACAGGAGGATTGCTGAGTTCGAGGCTTGCCTGGGCTCCATAGTGAGCTCAGGGCCAGCCTGGACTACAAAGCGAGACCCTGTCTCAAAAAAAAAAAAAAAAAAGTAGATCACTGTACCGCCCCAAGTCCTCTTTATTTCCTGCTCGATCACACTGTACTTGTTTGGTGCACTTGACTTCACAAGAAGACAGTGGCCCTTGCCCTCCTCCCACATGTACTCCTGACCCCAGCACTTGCGAGGCTTCACTACACACCCTTCGGTTGGCTGACTGCTCTGTTCTTTGTAAGTTTCAGTCTGAGTGCTGACAGATTTCCCTTGCCCTCCGCTGTGCACAGAACACTGAAAACATACTTCTTGTACTGTGGAAACATCTTCTGGCTGGGGAGCAAAGGCCCGTGTCCTAGATAAGTCAAAGCGTGTGCGTCCCTCTCAGCCGCTTCCTGCTCATGTCACCTGGCACAAGAAGCCTCACAGTTTCCTCATCAGTAAAATGATAATAATAATGAAATAATGCTAACATTCACGTGCCTACCTCAGGAAATGGGTGAAAGATTCAAAATTAATAGTTGTACAAATACTTCGTACATAAGAAAGCGGTATCCACATTTTAGTTAAACAGCTCCATGAAAGTTAAATAGTAATGCAAGATGGCTACATAAAGTGTGTCAGTGAGCAGTTTCCCAAACTTCAAATGGATACCACAAGGTTCATACTGGCTCGCTGGAGGTGATGGGCCACGGAATATGCGTGTAAGGTTCATAAGCTGGAGCGGAACGGGAAGCAGCTGCTACGTGTGGAGCAAGAGGGAAGCACTTGAGTCGGGAAGAAAGATGGACACCTCCTTAGGGCCATTGGGCCAGCCAGTTGGGCTCTGCAGAGGTTGTGAAGGACAGTGTGGTGGAAGGCAAGGGAGCGTGGCCCTAGGAGGCCTCCGTACTGGGTGGGGACCTGGGCCTTTCTCCTGGGAGAAGCCACTGCGGGCTCTGGAATGGAGGATCTTATGAAGAAGTCAAAATTTGGAATGCAGGTTCGTCTAAGACCTGAGCTTATGTTTCTCCTCATATTTTGTATCTTTTATGTTTCATTACAAAGTAAAAGACAATTGTCTTTCAGTATCCTTGGAGGATTGGTTCCAGGACCTGCCCCAGATACCAGACTTCACAGATGCTCAAGTCTCTGATATAAAATGATGGATCTGTTATAACTTTACATGCATCTTCCCATATATTTCAAATCATCCCTAGATAACTTGGAATACATAATACAACATAATTGGTAGGCAAATATTACTGTACAGGGATGAAGACGTGGTTCAGTGGTACAGTGCTTACCTAGCACTTGTGAAGCCCGGGTTGATGCCCAGTATTGCAAAAAAAAAAAAAAAAATGTTGTTACATAAATTAGTTCTGCTTTCCCTCAACTATCCACCCCCAGTTTAATAGCTCCCCTGTCGAAATGCAAGCACAGATCCTAGCATTTTTAGATGTCATTGCAGAAATGGCCTCTGCATTTAGAAGTGTGTGTGTGGGGAGAGAGAAGGAGCGCAAGAGAAAATGGAAGGGGAAAGAGACAAAGGTTTAACACAGCTGGTAACATCTACACACAACATTCTGGGCCTTTTTTTTCAGATATTTATTGGTACATTTTATATACATCTCACAATCATGCACAACATTGGGGAATTTGTACCAGTATATGACACGAGTTAATTCTTATTTTTACCCACATTCCTACCCACCCACAACCCCCACCCCTTATATACATGCTCTTTTATTTTCTTTCAGAATCATGTTTATTCTATCCCCTCATTACGTACCCACACCAAATTCCCTTTGGATATTTCCTATTTTACAAAAATTATCATATATTCTAGAACTCATTTACATCTACAGGTTCTCATACCAGAGAAAAGATATGGTATTTGCATATCTGTGATCTATTTATTTCACTTATTAGTGTGTCCTCCAGGTGTATCCATTTGCACATAAATGAATGAATCTTGTCATTCTTTATGGCAGAGTAATACTCCATTTTATTAAAAACAAAACCCCACATCTTCTTTATCCAGTCTCCAGTTGATGGGCATTTGGGTTGTTTCCAAGCCTGGGCTATCACGAACTGAGCTGCTATGAACAAGGGTGTACATCTGTCTTTCCAATGTG
>PVIC010044371.1:0-15034 GCA_004025085.1 Thryonomys swinderianus
TCATTCTTTATGGCAGAGTAATACTCCATTTTGTAAAAAAACCACATCTTCTTTATCCACTCTCCAGTTGATGGACTTTTGGGTTGTTTCCAAGATTGAGCTATCACGAGCCGAGCAACTCCGAGCCCACCGTGCCATACTATTGATTTTTGAATGTTGAATTTGTATCCAGATAGATTACTGAATTTTATGATTACATCTGGAAGTTTTTGATGATGTTATGGGGCTTTTTATGTAGAGTATCATGTGAACGAAAAAAAATGAAAATTTAACTTTTTCCTTTCCTATCCTTATTCCTTTTATTTCTTTGTCTTTTCTAATTGTTGTGGGTAATGTTTCCAGAATTATATTGAATAAGAGGGTTGAAAATGGACATCCTTTCCTTTTTCTTGATTTTAGAGTGAAAAATTTCAGTTTTTGTCCATTTAGGTTGCTATCAGCTGATGGTACATCATAGATGACTTTAATCAGATTGAGATAAAAACCATCTATTAAAATATATTGGAGAAGTTTTATTATGAATAGATGCTGGACTGCATCAAAAGATTTCTCTGCATCTACTGAGATTTATATGTTTTTTGTCCTTGGGTCTGTTACTATAGTGTCCTATTACATGTATTGATTTATGTATGTTGAGTAATCCCTGTATCCCTGGGATAAGACATATTTGCTTGTAATGTATCACTTTTTGATGATTTATTGCATTCTGTTTGGCAGTATCCATTTGAGGATTTTTTGTCTATGTTCATTAGAGAGATTAGCATGGCTTCTGTTTGGTTTAATCATTCTCTGGCTTTAGCATCAAGATAATGCTTGCTTCCAGGAATTAATATGGGGGTATTGCTTCCTTTTCAGTTGCATTAAAGAGCACAGAAAGTATCAGCATGATGTCCTTCCTAAATATCTTGTAAATTCAGTGGTGAATCCATTGGGGATTGGACTTTTCTCCGTTGGTCATTTGGTAAATACAACCATCAATTACATTGACTGATATTGGTTACATTATAATTTTTATACCTTGCTAATCATTTAGTAATTCATATGTATCTAGGAACCTGTCTATATCTTCTGTGATTCTTATCTTATTAGAATGCAGTTTCTTGAAGTAAGTATTGATAATACGCTGAATTTCTGGAGGTTCTGTTGTGATTTAACCCTTTTAATTGTTAATTATATAAAATTGAATATTTTCTTTCCTTTTCTGATAAGGTTATCTATGGTTTTATCAATTTTATTTAATCTTTCAAAAAATCCAACTCTTGAACATATTCAATCTTTATATTATTTTCTAAGTGTCAACTGCATTTATTTCTGCTCCAATCTTTAGAATTTCTTCCCTTGTATGAGCTTTGCCTTTGACTTGCTCTTCTTTTTTCTTAAAGGTTGAGGTTCAAGGGCCAGAGATTTAGCTCAGTAAGCACAAGCTCCCTGGTTCTATCCCGGTAACCACATACAATGATATAATTTTGGGCATGGTGACTCACACCAACCAGCAACAATTAACACCACACACCCTGGGTGTGGTGGCTCACGCCTGTAATCCTAGTACTCAGGAGGCAGAGGCAGGAGGGTTGCTGAGTTCGAGTCTTGCCTGGGCTACATAGTGAGCTCAGGGCCAGCCTGAACCACAAAGTGAGACCATGTCTCAAAAACAAAGACAAACAAAAACAAAAGGTTGAGGTTCAACATTAAGTTATTTACCGGAGTTAGCTCTGTTTTTTTGATATGAAGATTCCCCTCATCTGACTGCTTTCATTGCATCCCATAAGTTTTGATATAGTGTATTAGCATTATTGTTTAAATATAGAAACTAATTTTTTCTTTAATTTCATCTATGACTCATTGGTTGCTTAGGAGTGTGTTATTCACTTCCCATGTGTTTATGAAGTTCTTGTGGTTTCTTTTGCCATTGATTTCAAATTTTACTACAGCATGATCTCATAATTTGCATGAGATAATTTCAATTCCTTTTCATTTATGTAAACATGTTCTATGATTTAGTAAATGATCCATTATCAAGAATCTGTAAATAACACATTTGCAACTGAGAAGAATGTGTATTCTTAGAAAGGGAACACTCTGTAGATGTCTATTAAATTCATTTGTTCAAAAGGTGGTTCAGTTCTGAAATTCATTATTGATTTTTATTTAGTTAATCTGTCTGATGGTGACAGTGGAACACTGAAGTCTCCCACTATGGAAATGGTAATTTCTTGATATTTCATGTGCATCAATATATTTACAAGTTCACAAATATTTGGTGCATATATGTTTATTTTTGTTATTTCTTTCTCTTACATTGTTGCTCTCACAAGAATATAATGACCTACTTTGTCTCTGAATCAATCATGGCTTGAAATACACTTTGTATGCAATTAGAACAGCAACCACTGCTTTTTTCTGGGTTCCTGTCACATGAAAGATCATTTTCTATCCTTTCCCTTTCAGACTATGAATTTCTGTGTGAATTAAATGTGCTTCATGTATGAAGCATATTGTTAGAGTTTTGCTTCTTGAGCAGTTCTGTCAGTTGGTTTCTTTTGATTAGTGAGTTGAGACCATCAGCATCGATGGTTGTAACTGAACTACATTGACTCAGACTTGTCACATCATTTTCCTGCTGTTGCCCCTGCCCACACCCTTGAATTGCTAGGCTTTTCCAATAGATTCATTCTGTTAGAATTCATGGACTTGTACTTCTTCTTGTCTCTTTCTAGAATGTCCTTCAAAAAATTTTGGAATGCTGGCTTGGTGGTTATGAGTTTCCTCAGGGGTTCCTTGTCATGAAAGGATCTTATTCCTCCGACAGTTTGGAAAGATAATTTTGCACAGTATATCGGTTTGGGTTGGAAGTTGCTTTTCTTTAGGACTTGATATATGATACTCTAATCTTTCCTTGACCTGACGATGTGTTTGGAGCAATCTTCTGTGAGTATCACAGACTTCTTTGTAGGTAATTTATCTTTTTCTCTAACACTTTTTAATATTCTGATCATGTTTTGAATGTTTGGAATCTTGATGATTACATGTCTTGCAGATATTTTTTTTAATCACTGTTGATTTGAGTTCTATATTCCTTACTCATCTCTGGGTCAAGTTTTCTTTTCTTGGGATAAGTTTGCCGTCACTTCTCTGAATAGTTTTGTGTGTGTGTGTGTGTGTGTGTGTGTGTGTTTGAACTATCTGCTTTTTAATTGAGTCTGATCATTCTTATTTTATTCTTCTTTGCATCATCTAGCAGGTGTTGGAACCATTTTCCTTTGTCCTTTGCCATCTATAAGAAATCTTTTCTTGATAGCTAACCTCAATCCTGTCTTCTGTCAGATATTCTGTCTTCACTCTGCTATATATATTTTCTATGGAGTTTTTAATCTCCATAATACCCTTTGAAACCTGATTCATGGATTCTGTTTCTTCCCTAAGTTAGGCATTATGGCTTCTATCATTTCTAAAGCTCTTGTTTTTTGTTTTTTGTTTTTCTGAGACAGGGTCTCGCTTTGTAGTTCAGGCTGGCCCTGAGCTCACTATGTAGCCCAGGCAAGCTGCCGCGAACTCAGCAATCCTCCTGTCTCTGCCTCCCGAGTGCTGGGATGACAGGCGTGAGCCACCATGCCTGGCAAGTTCCTGTTTTTTATCTGTATATGTGCTAAAGTCACTAAGCATGTTTTCCTTTAGTTATGTGAGAGATTATCTTTTTTACTGATTCTATTGGAACATATGTGTGTGTATATATATATATATATATATATATCACAATCAGCATCGAGGATTTATGCTAGTACATGACACAATGTAATTCTCATTTTTTCCTTTCCCCTGCAAATGGAACAACCCTACGCAACCCCTATATGCATAAGCTTTGTTTCCTTTTTTGATTGTTTTTCTAGAACCTCATTTGTTACTTTTGCTGCTACCACTTCAATGAGTTCATGTGGGTGCTTTTGACTTGAAAGTCGAGGTTCACGGTTTTTGACTAATTTCATGTTATTTCCCCAAGGTTTGATTTTTGATGAGCTAGAAGACTGGGGTTGGACCTTGTTTAAATATTTCCTGATTTTCTTTCAAATTTAGTCTCTGGGTTGATGTTGATATATATATATATATATATATATATATATATATATATATATATATATATATATATATGGATGTGTGTGTCGAGATATATTATATATAATTATTTATATATATTTATTTGTATATATTTAAATATCTTTATTTATATATATTTAAATATATTTATATATATTTCAAATAATTTTGTTCATATATTTTTGAATATATGTATTTATATATATTTTAAATTTATTCATTTGCATGTATTTTAAATATATAATATATTTATATATTTATATTTATATATTAATAATTATATATAATTATTTTTTACCTGTAGATTCCTTGCTAGTATTTAGAACACTTAGGAGGTCACTATTTCTCAGAGATGTAAATGTTCCATTGATACAATTGATGTTTGCCTATTAAAGATTACTAATATTATATAAACAGAGAGGGATAAGGAGGAGTCAAGTACGATAGAAATCATAACAAGAATTTCATGATGAAATAAATGCATAACAGTCTTCTCTATCATAGTGAACAGTCTGAATGGAAAGGCAAGAAACATGAGAGAGAACTGGTGATGTTCATATATGATATGCTATGCATGGTATTATGCAGGTGACACAATTATAGCATCAATTTTCCGGTTACAAAAAACAATCTCGTCAATGATTTTAGGAAGAAAGTATCAAAAGAATAAAACCTAAATAGTAAAATTATTCTGACTCTTTGTTGAAGATTGAAAAGAATTTCAAAAGCAGGGCTGATTTTTAAAAAAATATCTATCACATATGTATAGTTTGCGTGCTTTTTTCTTTGAGACAGGTTCTCACTTTGTAGTTCAGGCAAATTCAGCACACTCACTATGTAGTTCAGGCAAGCCTTGAACTCACAGCAATCCTCCTATCTCTGCCTCCTGAGTGCTGGGATTACAGGCATGAGCCACCAGGCCCAGCATTGTGGTATGTGGTACTGATTGCTGCTGAGCGTGAGTCACCGCACCCAGTATTGTTGTAGGTGGTTACCAGGGATGGAACCAGGGACCTTGCTCTTGCTAGGCAGGTGCTGGAACCACTGAGCTAAATCTCTAGCCCAATAATTTATTTTCTAATAAAATTTACTTAGATATTCCTTAAAATATTTACCAATATTGCTTTAAATGTAAGATATTAAATTCAAGTAAATATGAAGTATTTTCATTTTTAAAAGTTTAATTACATCTACAAAATTATATTGATACAACAAAAGGGAAAGAAAGCTTATGTATATAGAGGGTGGGGCTTTTAAGGGGAATGGGAAAAATGAGAATTAAATCGTGTCATATGCTGGTACAAATTCTCAGTGTTGAATGTGATCATAATGTTCATATAAAATGTACCTATCTTGCAATAAAAAAATTAAAAACAAAAACTAACAAAAAAGAATAGTCTTCATAAACTAAACTTTAACTTTCAATAGTGCATATACTCCTAACTGAGTTTTAATTCCAAATCATACAAAAAGTGAAATATCAACATAAGAGCATGATGAGCTAAGGTCTTTGTCCTGGGAATGGACAGAACAAGGATTTAAATATGCGTGTGTTGTTTTATGTGGAGAGTATATTTTGTTTCCAATTATATAAAAGGTAGGACAAATGTAGTTGTGTGTACATTTGTGTGTGTACGTATGTGTTTCTGTGTATGTTTGCGACTGCCTAATCAGTATGCATTGCCCCGAAATGTGTCACTTTAAGTCTTGCTTCCTGGATTGAATTTGGCTATGCCTGGCACATTACTACCATTTTACTAGCTTCATGTAGACAGGTTTAATGTGAAATTCTTGTTCTTACCTCTTTCTCATATGTCTTTAAAAACCACAAATTCTCACGGAGTGGAATTTACCTTTATCTTCTGTTGACAAATTTTATAGTCAGTGAGACATTGGTACCTTGCCTGTTTCTTGATTGAAAGGGGTATGAATTCAAACAACTTCTTAGTTTAAATTGGCTTTTCATTTATGGAGTTCTTGCTCACATATTTGTGCTGGATGATAGCTGATATTTTTTCATTGCAAAGTGCTCTAGCTTCCTTTAGAGGAAACTCACTAAGGGTAAAATGTTACAATTAATATTGAAATGAGATTCACTGAGCTTTAAAAGACTATTTAAAAGAAGCACAAGGAATTGGAAAAGAAAACCAGCATGTGGACTTTTGTATTTTATAGATATGTATTTTTATAAAGTGGACATGGTTTCTCAACATATGTAATTCTTCTAAGAGAAACCAAAAGTGAATATGCAAGTATAAAATATTAAGATTTTTAAAAGACCAGAAAAACACACTGCAGGAAATGTATATTCATATGACACATTTTAAAGTTAAAATTGCATTAACATTTCATTTTTCTCTATTTTAAGGCTATTATTACTGAACAAACATAAGTGACTTGCATTATCAATTTTGGAGTAAAAAGTAGCTCATTGGTTCTTAAATGCAGAAATGATATTGAATGAGACAGGGAGAAAAGTGGTCATCATCATGACCACTGCATATTGATCTGAAAGTAATAAAAATAGTACTAAACTTGGCGTTCTGCCTTTTTGAATATGGAAATAGTTCTTGTTCATGAATATAAAAGAAAAGTACATGCTGTTTTGTGAAGTTCAAGGGCTAAATTATGAAATCACATTTCCAGAAACTTATTTATAGTTTTTGAAATTGGAAAATTAGTATAGTAGTGCTATGGTTCTTCAGGAAAAAAATGAATAAATGATGACCATTGCATATTTTGTTAGATAAATTGTAGGTTATATATTTTTGATATAACATTAATGCATAATCTAACTGTAAAGTATAAGTTAAACATAATTTCATTATGTCTTTATTTGTTAGTCTCTATGTATGTGAAACCATTATTATTATATGTTGCTATTTTTTTCAAACAACATGGATCATGTAGGTGTCAGCCATGAAACGATTATAATTGGTCATGAATAAATACCGAACAAAATTACAAGTTCTATGATATACATTTTAACATGCTACTTTAAAATCTATTCCAATCATCTTCAGGAGCACTACATTGAGCTTTTTTCTTTTCTTTCTTTCTTTTCATTTTTTTTTTTTTTTGAGACATTGTCTCACTTTGCAGCTTGGGCTGGCTCTGAGTTCACTATGTAGCCCAGGGAAGCCTCGAACTCAGGTATCTTCCTTCCTCTGCCTCTCAAGTGCTGAAAATAGAGGCGTGGGTCACATGCCCAGCCATTGAATTTTATAATTATAAATTTTTCATAATTTTCTAGCCATTTGCTGCATATTTGAGAAATGCATGCTAGATATTTAAAGGTGTATTATTTTGAATTACTCTGTCTTATTTAAAATGTTGCAGACAACAGTTTTGGAATATGTTTATTTTCTAAATTACAAAGCATCTAGATTACAAAGGAAATTAATAAAAGACAAGAATTGGTAGTAGGCATTTTTTTCTTCAGTTGAATATTTATGCTTTATTTAAAAGACCTCTAATAACTAATTTTGAAGGGGACATTTCAATAAAAATAATGCTGAACTGGATATGGTGGCTCATACCTGTAATCCCAACACTCTGGAGGCAGAAGAAGGTGGATTGCTGAGTTCAAGGCTTGCCTGTGCTACATGGTGAGTTCAGGACTAGCGTGAACTACAAAGTGAAGCCCTGATTCAGATAAATAAAATAAATGAAAAATAATGCTGAAACATTTGAAAAGCAATGAGAAAATACGTTGAAAACTTTGTATCTTATGTGTCATGATATTGCCCTTATAACATTAAGAAAATTTACAGCTGACACATACTATTAAGAAAAAACATTCAAATACTTTTAATTGCTGCTAGCAACTATAAAGCACAGTTTTCAACCTTTCAGCCTGTTTTTTTTTTTAGTTGAATTCTTTATTGGTACATTTTCTATACAGCTCACAATCACACTCAAAACTGGGGAATTTGTATCGGTATATGACATGAGTTAATTCTTATTTTTATCCATATCCTCACTCACCCTAAAACTCCCCACCCCCTATATACATGTGCTTTCTTTCTTTTAATCAATTATATTTCTTTTCCCTCATTACTTATCCCTACCACCTTCCCTTTGAATATTTGTTATTCCACATATCTGTCATACATTCACTTACATCTATAGGTTCTCATACCAGAGAAAAGATATGGTATTTGGTTTGCTCCTTAAGTAAGTGGTCATTTCTCATTAGTGATCTGTCCCATTCTCAGTGTTCAATTACTAGTTTTCCATTAAATATAAACTAGTTGCAGTTTATATCATGTATTTCAAAGTGTTAATGTGCAGGTCATTTTCCAATCATATGGTCTGGTGATTTTCTCATGTGAAAGACAACAATCGGTATTTCAAAATCTCCATATATTTTTCCTTTGCCTATCACTTGTTTAGAAATTTATTTTTGATTTTAGTACTTAAAACTAGTACTTAAAACCTCCTCTTTGAGAACTACTCAAACCTAGGTTGATATATTTACATATGAAGTGCATGTTTGGAGAGGAGATTAGTTGAGGGTTGGGTCTGCCAAGGAAGAACCAATAAGAGGGACAGGTAATTGGAGTAGGCATCAGCTCAGGGCAGGATTGGTCAAGGAAAATTTGCTTGGGCTGAAAAAATAAAACTGCCCATGTCCAACATTATACTGGACAGAATGCCCCGTGTGTCTGACAGCCATTTTGTATCTCTGCCTTGGTAGCAGCAGACCACAGGAGATCAGGGGTTACAGACCCTCTTCCCATTCCTCCCCACAAGCAGCAAGACTTTGTAAAACTACTGATGGCCAGAGAGTAGCGATGTGTCAAAGATGTGCATGTTACATACATACCAGAATGGGTTCAAGCCCTGGGCAGATAGGGAGAGTTTCAGGTAGATATCAAGGTATCTCCTTGGCAGCATAACGTGTTAGATAGGCGGCTATCTTCTTGACAAGAAGTCATGTTCTTTGTAGCAATAGCAAGCCAATATGTGCTTAAAATAATCATTCATCACAGACTACAGAACTATGGAGTTATTGACACATGCCTTAATTAATTTCAGATTAACCCTACCACACTTTTCCTTTTCAATATATTTTACATCTATTTCAAATCTACAGTATATTTCAAACACAGAGATATATTTAGAATTTACATGTAAAAATGAGTTTTCAGCAGTGCAATATATTCATATATTTTGTCTATATTTTACTATCCCAAATTTTCCATTATGCCCATTACAAATTTATTTGAATACTCCACTGTTTTGAAGATAACACAGAATAACTCATTTGAGAGATATATAAACTGTAGATGTTTACACATATATGAATGTACATGTACAACCATATATTCACACAAACTTTTGTTCCAGTGATGTTATCCATGATGAAAGCAGAGTAGAGAAGCAGAACAGGTTTTGGCATTGTAACTCATAAACATTAGTTACAGTGAATGAAAGAAGAGTACATGTCATAAAGTTTCTAATGTTTTTCTCTTGTAAATTTGCCAGATGTTGAGTCACATAATATGGGAGATAGAAAATTATTTATTCAAATCATTTCAGTGTCATTCTATTCTTTAGTATCATACAAAGTTGCAGTAGTCTAAGTAGTAAATAGATAAATATCTCTTTCTGAATTTAAATGTGGCACTTTTATTTAATATGTAAAAGGAGAAATTAAAAAAAGCAATGCATGCTACACAGAGTTGATTTGTCTAGTATCCTTGAAGAATGTATACGATTTATCAACTGAGTAAGATAAAACCCCTTCTTATATGAACCCTAGTATCTTAAACTCACCTTTATCTGTTATGGTTCAATCATCTATAACACTGAGGCCATAAAACTAATGGAATTATTTATATCATATAGCATTTTCAGTGCTAATTTGAATAAGAATTTACAATATGCTATTATATTATAATCACATGTTGGAATTAATTTCAGATTGTATTTAATTCCATTTATAGAAAAATTAAATAGTTATGATAATTAGGAATCAGCTTCTTGCTTTTTATGTATGGGTTATAAATGTACTTAAAGATTTTTTGAGCAACAACTGTTTTAAGTATTTGCCATCCTTTTGAATTTTTCTCATGTATTAAAATACAAAGCAAATCATTAAGAATGTTAAGAAGACAATAATTATTCCTGTTCACATATTAATCTGCATATATATTCACAGTACTATTTCTACTTTCTAACATATAAACTAGATAAACAGGTAATCCAACTTTAAATAATTCCTTAGTTTTCATTAATTTATTTATTTTCTATTGCAGTACTGGGGATCAAACTTGGGCCCTTGTGCTTTCAAGGTAGCCACAGTTGCACTTGACCTAAATATCTGGCAATTCCTTAATTTTTATGTCAATAAAATGTTGGACAATTCCTCAAGAAATGAGAATTTTAGTTGTTGCTAAACTTAACATTTAAAAACATGCTATCATATCAAAATATGGATGATTAAAAATAAATGCAAAAGTTACTTATCCCTGAAAACCAGTTGGCAAAATTGTCACTGGCTTGATCTTATGAACATAGTTACAGATATGTTCTATGGATCTTACCATAAGTCAATGACCACCACATCTACCACATTTTTGGTCTTTCTCTTGGTGCCAATTTTAGCCATATAAGGATACATGCACCTTATAGGCCTCCTCTGACTCCAGTTTCTGTGAATAATCAGTTCATACTTTTTGTAATATAGCTCGAATTTTCAGTAGCTTTTTATACAGCCACTATCATGAGACATTCAGGAATCTAAATTTTTATTCATTAGAAATTTTATTTATTTTATATTCTTCTCCAATTTGTTCTTTACTGCAAACCTCCACAGCTGGAAAGATACTTGACTTAGTTCTGAGACTAGCAAGAGAACTGAACCAACCTACATAGATAGAGAACTGATTACCAAACCAGTGGGTAAATCAAAAGTTAGTTTGGAATGAGCTGGATGGATCAATGTCTGGATGTATCAATAAAGAAAATATTAGGATTAGAGGGCCCATTTGACCCTGCTATTCCCTTCCTAGGAATATACTCAAAGGAATTAAAAAAAAATCATATCCTAAAGACATATGTGCACCCATGTTCATAGCAGCTCAGTTTGGATAGCCCAATCTTGGAAACATCACAGATGCCCATCAACTGGAGATTGGATAAAGATTTTTTTCCTTTAAAAAAAAAAAATAAAATGGAGTATTACTCTGCCATAAAGAATGACACGTTTCAGTCATTTATGTGCAAATGGACACACATTGAGCACACACTAGTAAGTGAAATAAATAGATCACAGATATGTAAATGCATATCTTTTCTCTGGAGTGAGAACCTGTAGATGTAAATGAGTTCTAGAATGTATGATAGATTTTATGAGATGGGAAATATTCAAAGGAAAGTGGTAGAGGGAAGTAATGAGGAGTAAGAATAAATATGACTTGAAAAGAAAAAGAACATGAATATAGGGAGACAGGGGTTATGGGGTGGATAGGGATATGCATAAAAATGAGAACTCGTCACAATATGTTATTATATTCTAATCACATGTTGGAATTAATTTCAGATTGTATTTAATTTCATTTATAGAAAAGTTAAATAGTTATGTTAATAGGAATCAGCTTTTATTTAATCGTATACTGATACAAATTCCCCAAAGTTGAATGTGATTTTGAGCTGTATATAAAATGTACCAATAAATAATTCAATTAAAAAGAAAGAAAACATGCTGTTCAAGTATATAATATTATGATTACATCCCTACAGATCTCCAGGATTATTTACATTTCTAAGAATATCTGAGGTTCCTAAACATTTATAAATGTAGATACACTGGGTAACTACCATATTTCTTGGTGGGCTCTTCAAACTGGAGATAATATTTGTTGCCCTGGTTTAATTTAGAAACTGATTCTGGAATTGTAAATGGAAAGTCAGGAGCTTCTACAATACCTGTCTTAGTATCTTCTTCATTACCATATTATGTATGTAATCTTCAGACTCTCTAATGCTTCTGTGCATCCGCTATCCTACAAAACTAATAAAAAATTATCTGGGTAAAGAACTGAAAAATCTGATTTGGAGATTAAACAAAATAACATCAAATCCTTAACGTATAACCATTATACTTCACAAAAGTTAAGTAGATTAACATGTAGATTCCAGGTGCAGATGTTGTAGCTTTCAGCTCAAGCCAAAGAATGACAAGATGATGGTCAATACTAAGGAGCAAATGCATCAATACCTATATGGATTAGCATCTTCAGTAAGTCATTCTGACTATCTGGTTAGATTAGGATGGTTCTATGATTTCAGAAAATACTTTTTTTTTTCTTCCCAGAAAGTGAAAATTAAGTCTTATGGTTTGTTTCAGAAACTTCATGAAAGTACCTACCAAATATATAGATAGTTAAACTAAGGTTGGTGACTCTGTGAAACTAACTCTGAACCATTGATCTTGGATTTTGAATAGTGTGAAAGTCTATTGAATTATACCTCTTAACTATAACTAACTCTTTTCCCTCTAAAAATATTACAGTAATTTCCAAGTCTTTTTTTAAAGACACAGCTAAGATTCTGTCAAGTACTTGTCATCTGAGTGTGAGGAAATTCCATTTCCTTTCTTTCTTTCTTTCTTTCTTTCTTTCTTTCTTTCTTTCTTTCTTTCTTTCTTTCTTTCTTTCTTTCTTTCTTTCTTTTCTTTTTTTTTCTGAGACAGGGTCTTGCTTTGTAGTCCAGGCTGGCCCTGAGGTCACTATGTAGCCCAGGCAAGCCTCGAACTCAGCAATCCTCCTGTCTCTGCCTCCTGAGTGCTGGGATTACAGGGGTGAGCCACCACACCCGGTTCCATTTCCTTTTAATCAAGAGATTATTCTGGTTATATTACTGGAGAGTCAGCATTTGTCGATTCAGGTCTTTTGTAGAAAGAAGAAAAAAGAGCAGGAACAAGAGTCAGGTAGGGCTTTAGTGTTACAATTTATTTTGGGGACAAGTAAGTAAATTGAAAAAAATACTTTTGTAGTGAAACTTTTACCACAGGAAAAATTACGTATGCATAAGAAAAATGACTTTTCCAATAGCATTATGTATAAATTTGTATATGCATACAAATCATAAACACACAGATATAAATACATTTATTTTTATGCTCATCATATATTTTCATAGAATTTAAAGTACCTGACTAAAGGATCTAGGAGAGTTGGGGATGGTTTGATTGAATGGCCTATGAAAAATTACTGCATTCTCACTACTCACTTTTATCTGTCTTTAAGATAAAAATATGATGAAATACTCCATGCATACTTTAATATAATAATATGAAAGTATACATAATTTCTGTTTAGATGTTCACTTTTATTCTAAGAGAATAAAATCTACAAAGATAAATTGCCCATCCAAATCAAGTAAAATATTGTAGGCAAAGTATTTTTCATATCATATCTTATAAAATATAGAAATTGTAAAACAAACATGATTAAACTTCAGAGAAATTTGAAATGAAACACAATATAGAATTTTAGTAGAAACTTCTAAGTTATTTTTATGTCTGCAACTTTAACAAGCAAGCATTTTATGTTACGGTGTTGCAGTATACTCTTGATCATTTGTTCATTTTAAGAAAAACATTATGTAATGTATAAAATTTTAAAAAAAACTTTGATTTGCATTTTCATAGATTATATAGCAGTGTGAACAATAAAACCCAAGGGAAGTTTTCTAAAAACACCAAAACGTCAACTTTTTTTTTACTGTTTTGTAAGTAAAACAAGAACTTGTTGTAATTGGAGCTTGCACTTGATTTATTACGCACTTTCCTATGTGCCCGAGCAAGGTGAGAGAGTAAGAAAAGCAGATGGAAAGCAGCAGGTGTACAGTTGTTGATATGAGAGATTCATTCATGATGATGACACTATTACTGTTCAAGATGGAAACAATGAGCGGTAATGTAAGTTGAATAAGCAATAAAAACACCTCATGTCAAAGAAAATGAATAGTGGTTGCATCTGAATAATAAACATGGCTGAAGTTTGTTTCATTCATTAAACTACCTTCTTCAAATCAGAACCTTATCTCTAATAATTGTTACTGACACTTTCTAACAGGCATCTCCATTGCTAACTTAAAATGTGTTTGAAAAGAACTGCACTTGGAAAGTGATATAACATTTCAAAATTGGAGGAAGCATTAATTTGAAAGAGCTATTGAATTGTGTTATTCATAAGGTAAAATTATGATTGAAACAGGAATCTGAGGACAAATCTGGTCTTTTAGTCCTGTGACCAAACATGTTCTTAATGATTTCACTATATTTCATTTGCATATCTATTTAGATCCTTCTCACTTTGATAGGTAAATATCTCTGCTATTCTTTTTTAAAAATTTTTTCCTTAGAGAAAATGAAGAGCACCTCTCCATTGTTCTCTTATTTAAAACACTTTGTAAACTCAAAATGTGTTAATACATTTTCTTTGTCTTTGCTTATTTCAAATAGATTTCTAGCGTTTGCTTTGGCAGCACATATACAAAAATTGGAACAATACGGAGATTAGCATGGCCTCTGTACAAGGATGATACACAATTCCATATATTTCATGCAAAACTATCCTTCAAAGTCATGGGGAAATAAAATACTCCCATTACAAATAAAACCTAAGAAAATTCACAATTATAAAACCTGCATTCCAAGAAATTCTAATCATCTAACAAAACGACAAGGAGGGTCACAATCCCATGAGACCCAGCAGAGTGAACTCACTGGATAGGCAAGAAATTGAATAGAAAAGAGGATAAGCAAATAATAAAAGGGCCCCAAACAGGTAAACATCATGGCAGAGCTACATCAGTACTATCAGTTATAAACATCAATTTAAGTGGTCTCAATATGCCAATTAAAAAACAGACTGTGAGAATGGATTAAGAGCAACCTGTTATAGTATGCTATATACAAGAAACCGAT
>PVIC010044372.1:0-15039 GCA_004025085.1 Thryonomys swinderianus
TTTGGCTTTTAGAGACACGGTGTTGCTGTTGAGCCCAGACGGTCCTTGAACTCACTCTGTGGCCCAGGCTGGCCTTGAACCATGAAAATCGTCCGTTTAAGCCTCCCAAATGTTGGGATTACAGGCATGCACCAGCGCGCCTGGCTCTCCTTAAACTTCCCAAACCTGACCTATCCTCGGTCTCAGTTCATGATATGACTACCTATTCTCTGACTGAAGAGAAACCACCATAATCAATTGCCATGTCTTTCTGCCATTAAACTCAGAATTCCACCTCTACATCTATTAGCATACATGCTTGATCTGAACCACACTTTTATTTTACCAAAGAACCTCGATAATAGGAAGTACAGAGAGAACAGGACCGACAGTGCGGGTTACCTACTACTTGGTTACTATTGCTGAGGTCATTTTCACATATTTATTCTTCACCAAAATGCGCATGATAATGTTGGCCTTACGTATGTGTGTGCCAGGAGAACAACGACAATCCAATGAACTCATGCTGCTTGGAAAACACCTTGCACATCATAAAGCTTCAAATACAGAATTATCACTATGATTTAAGATATCAAATAATTGACCAGAAAACATATCCCAGAAGCAATTCTATTCAATCAGGGAAGGATTTATTCTGCCTAGATCACTATTCAAATGACCTTACTATCAATTCTGTTTTGTTAGAAATAAGAAAATCAGTATTTTGAGCTGTGTGAGTGAGGAACCCTATGTCATACTATTTGTGGGCTTCAGAGACTCTGAAATCTCTGGCCTGCTCTTCCTATTGTAGAGAAGTAGAATCTATTCAGTATGTTGACTATTAAGTTATTCAGGAGATGGGACCATGTCTTGTACCTGTAAACTCTATATAGTTTCAAGCTCGTAGGGAAAACTAAATGTGTTTAAATTCTATATAGACTGGAACAGAGAAAGAAGACATGGGATATCAAGACCTAAATTCAGTGTTGCTGGTTATTAAGCGTGTATGACCTTAATAAGTTCCATCACTTCTCGGGTCAAATAATGCGTATCTGCTAAATAGATGATTTGGAATAATCCACGCCCAGAACATTTCACATCCAATTTTATACAAGAAAAGAATTATTTATCAGTTCTCACTTACTTTGGCCGTTCACCCACCCTTCCTGTGTGCTGTTTTCCAGAGAACACAGCAGCCACACATGAGACCGCCTCTCCGATTTAACCCTAGCCTTGACACAGACACATTTTATCTGGAAATATAACTCTATATTTATTGTTTTTCTTGAGATACAGAAGTGTGCAAACTGCTACTTTAGAAGTACGATTTACTGTGATTTTTACAAAGAGGCAGCATTCAAGGAAAATTCAGTATTAGCAAATATTCAGGACTTAATACAGAAAATTTAGCCTTTGAAGTCAGTACTCTTTAAGCCTTAGTCTACTGAAATTATACATCATTCTGCTGCTCGGAATGATTTTTGCATTCATAGAAATAATAGTTGACTTTGAATTCAAACCAAAGACCTGCATAACGCTACTTCCCACAGTATCAATTCCACGGTAGACATTTTTAATCATAGTTGTTTTTAGCATTCTCTGTTGTCATGGAGGAGAGAAAACTACTTTTAAACAAATGACGGTAATTCGCAGAAACATACAATGCAATGTAATTTGGAGAATTGCCCGTACTTTAAGACATGTCCTATTTTTAAGATCCCTTGGAACATATTTTCCTCAGCAATGAGTGGGTAATATAAGTACTAAATGCATAAACTGCTGTAACTGAATGGAAGGGGGAGGTACCCTACCCTTCCTGCAAAGCCTGAGAAACAGGATTAACAATGATAATAAAGGCCAATGTGATCTTTCACTGTTTTAAAAAAATTTTAAATACTAATCAGTTCAGCTCCAAGTTCACAAGGTCTTGTCCTAAGCCTCTCTCTTGGAATCCTCTAAAGGCCCTAGCAGATCACTACGTTAAAAAAAAATTAAACTTCCACTCCAACTTCAATTTTTCATGGTACTCTTTGGCTATCCAACTGCGGTGGACCCCTGACTTACCAATGTGATTGGTTCCTGAAGGCTGGTTGTAACTCACATTGGTTGTAATTCAGTACAGCTGAGATCTGGATGGTTCCTTGAGTGCTTGCTGCAGATCCCAAGAGGCAGGGAAATTTTCCATTCATCTAATTAACCTCTGTTGTTCGTGTGTCAGGCCAGTTGTAACTTAAGTTTCCACTGTACAGAATCTATCTCCCCGTTTCTTCCTCTTTCTTCTCACCTATTTCTTAGGTTACATGAATAAGGAAAGTAAAAGATCTTTATCTAGGTATGTTTTCTACTTTAGTAAAGAAGGATAAAGGATAACAGCACCAGGGACAGCCTCGCCCTGTCTCTCAGGGCTGTGCTTATACAGAAAAACAACCAAGGTTGGATATACGGTCCCTCCCTGACTCCTGGTCATCTGGTCTCAGCCTCTGTTTCCAAAATTCAGAAACAATCACTTTGAAGCAATTATAGATTTAATCAGTATATCCTGAGATAATTCATTGAAAAGAAGGAAGAAAAAGTGCTTTGAAAAAGAGAACAAGTTATTGTGAAAAATCCAGGCTCTGGTAGGCCTCTGTTGGGGCTTGGTTATTATTTAGAGAAACAACCATCTGAATGTCTACATTTAAGTTTGGGGATGTATCTGCCTACTTTATATCACATCGTCTTTTTTCTATCTTTGCATCTTTCTCAGTAAATGATTCTCCTTCTTCCCCTCTTGGCCCATGAAAGGGGGAAGGACACAGAGGGCAGCGAGCCCGGCCAGCGTGAGGGCAGAGACACTGCCCTGAGCAGCAGCCCCGGACCTCTGTCCTGCAGACCGGCTCTCAGAACTCAGGTCTGGGTTCGGAACCCAGCTCCTCTGCACACAGTTTGTCAGGGAAGAGGGGAAGCGGGTAGCATTCCACTGTTCCAAGGAGAACCTTTTCTATAGTTTGTTCATTCAGGAAATTAAAGGAGAAAACAGAGAAAAATAACAGAGAAACTAACAAACAAAACACTGATATTATGCACCAAGGCTTTAACCTGTTTCTGGAGACTGAACTCTTCCACCTCTTCCACCCTGTCCACCCGGGGTCCAATCTCAGCAGCTCCTTCCTCCAGCCTGACAGCTATCAACCAGCAATTTATTCCTATTTTCCATTGAAAGTTCTACTCCTTAAGGCTGGTATATTCATTTCTTTGAAAGTAAGGATGTTCAACAAGAAACATCTTTATTTTCACATACCAATAAGATAGAGAAATGCTGTCTCCTCTCAGATAACCGCAGTGCATTCACTTAGCAGGTTCCTGGAGGGTCTCATCTGTGTCCTCTCGCGTCATACTTCCCTTGTTGGTCTAAGTCGCCAGCCTCTGAGGCTGGGTCATGTTGAAATCTGGGACATTCGGACTATTGCTCATGTTGATCTGCTCACTATGAGAGTTGCCACCACCCCAGAAACGGGAACCAAATGCATCCATCCCCTCCCTCAAAAAGAGCAACCCTGAAGCCAAAGGGCTCAGGCAGCTGTCAAAAGTGAAAACGGATACTGATTTTCCTTCACAGACATCTGCCTTCAGGTCAGAAGGACCTTACATTAACCATTTCATAACACTCGCTAAAAACTGGTGACTCCTTTCTTCCACATCTTAACTAAAGGCTCACTTGTTTATTTGTGAACACTTCCAGTAGCATGAAATTTAAAATATCTTTCAACAACATAATTTTGCTTCTGAAGAGAAAATGTGGGGGGGAAAAAACGTCAGCGATAGTACAGATATCTCATATGCAATTGTTGAACTGTCTTTCACTGGAAAAAAAAAAAAGTAAAGACTTGACCATTAATAAAATGATATATCTGAGATTTGTCTTTACCTCCACAAACAACAGAGACTCCAACAGTCTCACACCCTGTCATGCTCCAGAGTAGAAGCACTCAAGGATCTGCATCTATATAATTCCTCAAGGACTCTGCCAGCATCCACTCTGCCCTCCGGGTGTTTCCAGTCTTTTGTTAGTAGAGATGTATAGAATAAAAGGTGTACAAGCTTGGGTTGGTCATCTTTGCTAACCTAAGTGACATGGATCACACCCAAGCTCAACTTCTTTTCTAAGTCTCATTTCTGTCTATTTATCAATTAATTCACCTTGTACTGTCGGGCTCACAGGAGACTAGAACTTAACTGCAGAGGTCCTAATAACATCTCCTTCCTCTGTTCCGTACACACAGCCTTTTCTCCTGTGTTTGTTTCTACATGTCTAAGCTTTAATGCGTGGCTTGAATTATCTAGAATTAATTTAGTGCCTATGCTATTTTCTTTGTAACCAGTTAACTCTATCTCGGGTCCTGACTCTTACTTAGCTTCTAAGTAGGTAGTTGGTACTTGGTTATGGGCTGCAGAAGGATAACTTCTGGCATCGTGGCTTCAGCACTGCACCGGACAGGCAGTGACCACGTCTGGGGTGGGGAGGTGGGCCATGGAAGGTCCTGGTTGTAGTAAGGCGTGCAGAGACTACACGTAGGAATGGCAAATTTCTCTCAACCCGTGTTGAGGTTTCCCCTTAACAATATTCATTTGGTTGTCTCCAGTTTTTGTTTCATCTTAAAATAACTTGTATAGCCATTGTAAGAAATGTTTTCAACGCCAAGAGAAAAACACTTTTCAGAAAATTCCGACACAGACAAAAATTCTTCTATAATAGGATCATGGCTGAGGAACTGAAAGATATCTGGAAGTGGAAATTTTTTATTTGGTAACATGAGTTAGCAACACATTAGCAGGATTTATAAAAATCAATCAGGCGACTTGCACAAAAATGTTCTGGAAATTTTTTGTGTGTTGTCTGTATTAAAGGCTTACAAAAGCATTAAGGTGAGTAAGACACCAGGAATCCCAGGCCTTATTCTCCCATAAAAATATCAATTTAACAATGGCACAGGAACCTACTTTTATGAGAGGTACAGAAGTGAGATGGGAAACTGCAGTGCCCTGGATGAGCACAAACACAGCACAAGCCGCCCCGCGGCAGTAAGAAGAATACTCTCAATTTCCCAGAGTCGGCATAGAAGGTGGCAGCATCGGCGCCTGGAGAGACCATTTCAGCAAACTTTCTTCATGAAGAAAAAGAGAGAGGAGACCATGTAGTCTCTCTGGACAAACTACAAATAGTCACGGGAGATTCTGCTATCTCACTTTTAATACTGAGTAGAACAACTAGGTAGATAATGAACAAAGAAACAGAGAACTTGAATGTACTGTAGACCAAGTCAACAGACACAAAACATTCTTCCAAACTGCACCACAGAACACACTTCTTTTTGCCAGGGGATAGGGGGATGGTGCTAATACTTCTTTTTTTTTTTTTTTTTTTTAGACAGGGTCTCACTTTGTAGTTCAGGCTGGCTCTGAGCTCACTATGGAGCCCAGGCAAGCCTTGAACTCAGCAATCCTCCTGTCTCTGCCTCCCGAGTGCTGGGATGACAGGTGTGAGCCACCATGCCCCACACTTTGGTATGTGGTATTGATTGCTGGTGGGCGTGAGTCTCCACGCCCAACATTGTATGTGGTCACCGAGGATCGAACTCAGGACCTTGTGCTTGCAAGGCAGGTGCTGGAACCACTGAGCTAATCCTCCGGCCTGGTGCTAATACTTCTAATCCCAGAACTCTGGGAGACTGGTGCAGAAGGATCACAAATTGAAACCTAGAGCAGGCAATTTACGAACTTAGCATGAACTGGTTTCAAAATAAAATTTTTTTAAAAGAGAGGAAGGTAGTTCAGTTTGAAGGCCCTGGTTTCAATCCCCAGCACAACCAAAAGAAAGCAAAACAAAAAGAAAAAATGACAGAAATACAAATTTTTTCTTTAGGAGAATATGGCACACTATCTAGGAAAGATCACATAAGTTCATAAAACACCTATTAACGCCAGGTGTGGTGGATCATGCCTGTCATCCCAGTACTCAAGAGGCAGAGGCAGAGGCAGGAGGACTGCTGAGTTTGAGGCTTGCCTGGGCTACATAGTGAGCTCGGGGCCAGCCTGAACTACAAAGCAAGACTCTGTCTCAAAAAAAAAAAAATAAAGCAAGAGTAGGGAATATGGAAGCACAAACTACTGTTTAGCATAAAATGACATCAATATAAATGGCAGTAAGTAGATTAATTGTGCTGATATAAAATCCTAGTACTAACCTCTTCAAGAACTGGAGCAATCAGGGAGGCTTTATTTTTTAAAGGAATGCTTTATCAATTTTATGAGTCCAGGGAGCTGATGTAAATCTAGATTTTTAGCGTGAAAAGCCATTAATTCAAACTAATTAGTGTGTGTGTAAATAACTGAAGTCTTACTCAGCTGCCCCCAGCTCATGGTGTTCAATACCAAACAAACAAACAGAAGATAAATCCAGGAAAGGCTGAAGGGTCAAAGCAATGTTGTAGGAATAAATCGCTAATTCTCAGTATCTTTCTAAATCTGTTAGTTGTTACTTCCTCAACACTGGGGCAGGGTCAGCTTTGACAGTGACTCTATTCCTTGAAGTAGTAACTGAAAATCTCAGAACTGTAGCACCTGTGCAGTAGGAAGCTGAAATCGAGAACGATTACGGTTTGGTCACATGCTGGTTCCTGAACCCCAGTAAATCTGCTCCTATGAGAAAGGCAGGAAAGCACAGAAGGAAACAGGAATAAATCTCTACCCCTTACTGCATAAAGGGAAATTGCAGCAAACTTCTCTGAATAGCCAGGGTTCTTTTTCTGATTAAAAAGAAGCATTTTGAAATGTCTATTACCTGAAATACAAAATTTTAAAGCATTTTTCTTTTGAAGTTATGGAAAAGCAGACGATTTGTAAAATATCTTTGCTCCTTCACTGAGAGCCTTTCACAGTGAGAAGTTATATCACAGCTGACCCTCAACTGAATACATTCTAAAAGGTTTACACATTGTAGTGTTAGCGTGGAGTTCACATACCCAGCACCAGCAAAGTTTCAGTCATATATAGTCAAAAGACCTAGGTTAAGGATTGTGCTTTCTGCAAATAATATTTGATTTCTTTCTTTGTCTATATATCCCTTTTATTTCTTTCTACTCCCTGATTGCACTGGCTAAGGTCTAAAGTACTTTAATAAACAGGAGTGATGAGAGTACACATCCTGGCCTTATTCCTGACATTACAGGAAAAGTTTTCAGCTCCAAGACATAAAAAAATGTACCCAAGAGACTTCTAAAATTAATAGCCAAATTGAGTAATATAGCAGGTTACAAAATCAACACACACAAATCGATAGTGTCCCTATACACCAGTCATGAGCTCACTGAGGAATAAATTAGTAAAACAATACAATTCTCAACAGCATCAAGAATAGTGAAATACTAAGGAATTAACCTACCCAAAGAAGTGAAAGATCTCTACAACAAAAACTTTATCAATAACACTGAAAAAGAGACTGTGGAGGATATCATAAAATGGAAAGTGTCCCCTGTTGGTTTCAGAGGCAAAAGCATTAATGTCAAAATGGTCCTACTCCCCAAACTGATAAACAGACTTAATGCAATCCAAGTCAAAACACCAGCATGCTCCTCACAGAACTAGAAAAGCTCCTAAAAGCCATATGAAACCAGAAAAGACCCAGCACAGCAAGAGCAAGCCTGAGCAAAGCAAAGGGCATCATAATTTTGGGTTTCAAACTACATTGCAAAGCTACAGTGATAAAAACAGAATGGCACTAAAAGAAAAACGGACATGTGGATCAGTGGAACAGAACAGAGAATACAGCAAAACCCCAGGTAGATTCAACCACTAATCTTTAATAAAGGAGTCAAAAATATACACTGAAGAAAATGGCCTAATAAATGGTGTGGGTAAAATCAGATATCCACATATGGAAGACTTCATCTAGGCCCATCTCTCTCACTGTGTACTAAACTGAGGTCAAAATGGGTCAAAGATTCACAGACGGTCCAGAAGCACTTAACTTTATGGAAGATAAACTAAGTAAAACTCCTGAAGACGGACGTGTAAGTGGAGACTCTCTGGGCTGAACTACAAGTGCACAAGGTATAACCAAAGTCAACAAATGGAATCAGGTCAAATTACAAAGATTCTGCACAACAAAGGAACCAACCAACAGTGTGAAGAAACAACTCACAGAATGGGAAAAATATTTTGCCAGCTACATCTTGGACGGAAGACTAATATCAAGAAAATATAAAGAACTCGAAAAAGTTATACCCCCCCAAATAAAAGACCCAGTAAAGAAAACTGGGCAACTGAAATGAAGAGACACTTCTTACAGGAAGAATTACAAATGGCCAATAAATACATAAAAAATGTTCCAGAGGGCTGGCCATTAGGGAAATGCAAATTTAAAAAATAGTGTGGTTGCATCTTACTGCAGAAAGAATGGCTATCAGTAAGAAATCAAAAAAATAACCAATGCCAGTGAGTCTGTGGGGGAAGAGAAAAACTTCTGCATTTTTTTGTGGGCAGGTGAACTAGTAGAACTACTCTGCAAATCAAAAGAGATTCCTCAAAAAACTAAAACTAGACATTTCATCTGAGCCAGGCACCCCCCCACACTAGATAGGCTTCCAAAAGAAAGACAAAAATATAACATTACAGTGGTGTGCATCACATCAGTGCCTAGAGCACCACAATGGATAACACATAAATCTTAGGTGCAGCCTACATACCCATTAACAGACAAATGAACACTTAAAATGAAGAATTATTGTAAAATTTACAACCACCCACAAAGAAGGGTAAATTTGAGTCATTTGTAAAAAAACAGGTGTACCTCAAAAGCACAATGTTAAGGAAATAAATTGGACATCCCAAGTTAAATACTTTATGATTTCTTTCACGTGAGAAATCCAAAATATAAAGAGTAAAATAAAAGATAGCAAAAAGGAAGAGGCAGGTGGATCTTCAAAGGAGCCCAAGAGAAGGGGGAAGGGACGGGAGGGTGGTCAAGGGATCAAGAGGGTCACGCACACATAACGCCCACCGCGAGAGCAGTCATCACTATCACAAACACGCATTGTTCACTGAAACACGTGACTGCACCTTCTCCTTGAGAGAGAGGGCGGCCTCGTAGCCCCCAGACCGAGGGATCGCTCTCACGGAGGGCAGGGGGTAACCTCCAACGCCATGCTGCCATCGGCTACGGCCTTACGTTACACAGGCAAAGTGTGTCCACAGGCTATCTTGAAGACTTAGTGGGCTCCCTCTTTTAGAAAGCACAACAGTGTATTTTCAAGAGCAATTTTAGAAGTCGTTTCTCCACTACATACTTCTTGCTATTCTCTTATAATTTTAGACCAGCATATACACTTTTGTAAAAAACAATCATATATTCTCAACAGTTGCACTGAAGAACGGTTTGATTTTTATTTCTGTCTTTACGGTCTCATGTATAGCTGCTCCCCAGCATCCTCTGGGCACTGGTTCCAGGACTCCCTGGAAACATCAAAACCCACAGATGCCCCGGCCTATGTCTGAAAAGGAGTAGCACTTAGCTGTCTACACAAGAGTAATGACAAGGAAAAAGGCCGGGTTATTTTCACTAGAGATACAAGTTGTTTTTCAAAGGTATTTGGTTTGTGGTCGATTCATTCTACGGACACAAAATTCACAGACACAAAGGACTCACTGAATCTCATTTTCTAACCCAACTATCTAATCAGAGCTTAATACTCAGGAGAGCAGTTATTCTTTGAAATTTATTTTTTCTTTCTTGTTTTCAAATGCTTTCTGGTTTTTAGGAAAGAGATAAAACTCTCCATGTTGCACCCAACATAGAAAAGTTCATTTATTGTCTCTTCATTAAGCTCATGTACTTTAGATCCCTTCTGGAGAAAGATTTCATTGCCTTTAACATAGATACCACTTTCCCCTTTAACTCATAATGGAATACATCAGGTTCTATTTTTTTATGTCACTTACGCTCAGAATCCTGAGCATATTTTCAGCGTTGTAGAATCTGAAAATGTAAATAGAGAGAGTGACAAGTCCTTGTCTTCTCCAGCTTGACAGACGAAAACTGGGCTACATTATAGGGTAAGTGAGGCCTTTGAGGTGAGTCAGCATAATTACAAATGTTTATTTCCACGAGAAATGCTGCGGCTTTCCTCTGCAGGCGCCAGGCTAAAAGACACAGAAGGTTCTCCAGCTTTTTAGATCATCGAGCGACATCCATGGCTGGCTCGAAGCTTAGCCTGGAACAAAAGGCCCAGGATTGCTCCCCCTGGCCCTGCTCCCCTTTCCGATCGTGAGCTGCACGCGCAGGACTTTGCTTCCTGACAGCCCGAGAGGGGCCTGGCCAGTTTGCCGACAGCTGCTTTCGTTCTCTCTCCTACGTGAAGTTCAATCGCCAGAGCTTCATTCATCGAGACGCATGTGGTTAGAATGTCACAAAGACGCGAAGCATCAGTCATCACACATGCTCACGGGGCGTCTCGTCACTTCTGCAGAGCTCGGGAGCCGTGTTCCACGCTCCACAGAGCCCCAGCTTTCTTTCCCTGGAGAAAGAACAGGCCGTGTTCCCTTCCACTCTAAAGCTGCTTATATTCAAAGTTGACCCCTACTGAAATGAACTGTATTACTTACAATGTGCTGAAAATAACTTGAGGATTTTATCTTCAAACAAGTAGAACTTTGTGCACCCAGGTGATTGGGATCAACACGAAACCCTACAGGTTTAACGACTCTTTGGCAAACTTAAATACAGAATTCCAGAGAAGCAGATCCTGGCATTTTGTTGTTCCCACAGTCATCTCTTCAATGGGAAAACTTCCCCGGCCAAGGCCGGTGTACTTCCCGCTCCTAGTAAACGCTTGCTTTCTCACCGCATTCTCATAAGTACTAAGAAAACATTTTTTAAAATCTTCTTTTAGTATTGAAGTGATTCTATATTTTACTTTTCTGTGGGGAGCAGACCCTGCTGGAGGAGACTCTTCAGGCCTGGAGATCTGCACTGGGTGCTGCACCAACTAGCAGTTGCGAGATCTGCACTATGCCAAACAGGGCTGCCCAGCTCCCAAGATGCTCTGCGACCTCTGGATCGCTGCACTGGGAGGCCTGACTGGGAAGGTGAACGACCTCTGACTTGGCCCCCTGACCTCTGTTCCTCAAGTTGGCTACTTGTTGTTTTCCTTCCTGTTCCTGTGCAGGTTCGGACTAAATTTGAATAGAGTTAATTGTGTGCTAGTTGACATCCTTCTCCTGTTTGTGTACTGTTTTCCCAATGCTTTGTTCCTGTTTTTCTTCTCCTATAAGATAAAATGTAACCATTTTTGAGGCCATGTTGGCCCTCTGAAAAAGTATAAATACAGCCTGCTCAATAAACGGGTGCCTGCTCAGTACTGACTGAGAGGTCCTCCCGAGCCCATTTTCCTGTCTTTCTTCTCTTTTCTTAATCTGCGCCCCTCGACTTCACGACCCCGCTGTTTTGTCCGGCTGGCTCCGGCACTTTTCAAAACAACCCCACTGGTCTTAAAGTACGTACTACAAACCTAATATTCCTAATATTTATGTAACTCAAAATTTTATCAACAGTATAAATCTGTGCAAAGATGGAGGGAACGAAGTAAAAAGAAGTGACCACACAGTAACTGTTGTGCGCACTGTTTGAAAAGCTATTAAAAAGCCATAAGTAAGCAGCTCAATCAAAATTTCTTCAGCTAAACCTTTGTGGATTGCCCTATTTTCCAGGGTTTCTCAACCAGCGCAGTATTATTAGAAATTTCTGGAGATTTTTAACATCAAAACTACATGGAGGCCTCATCTCAAATGACACTAAGGACGAAGACCTGAACAACACAATTTTTAAAAATACATGTTACTCAAATAGCGCAGCCGTGGTGGGTCTTACACTAACGCTGAAAATGCTAGTGATTTTCTCTTGGTAAGTGACGACACTTCCCTACTGAAACTTTACCTGTATATGAAACAATACTTGCAAGACTTTTAAGCAGCATGACTGTATGTTTTTGATTTGGTTAGCTTGTATGTTTAACTTTTTAATCAAACCGTGCATCAAGAATGAGCCGGAATGGATGTTTAATCGAACAGATCTAACTTAAACGTCATCTATCTAGCTCTTCTGTTTTAACTACGCACAGCTCCCGGCAGGTTCCTCAGCTAGGACAACAGGAAGCCGATAACGCTTTGGCTCCGGCCGGATCTTGCAGCGTCTCCAAGACAGGCGACCCTCTCGCGCAGGCGCACACTAGCGAACCGTACTGAGCAGGCGCAGTGACAAATCCGCTCCCCCTGGCTTGACAGTTCGTTTTAGCCACTGTTCACCCAGAATTCCCAAACCAGTCATTTTTGTCTCTCCGGAGTATAATAAGATGGGTGAAAAGGTCTGAACTGCTTGTTAGATCAAATTGAATGATAAAAGCACGACTAATAAATTCAACAAACACTCTTACCACCTTGTCAAGGTGAATCTTGCTAATGCTTCCACCTAGAACTATTTTTATGGGGAAGCAATTTTTACTGTTTGAATTTCATTAAATTCAGACTGTGTAAGGTGTGCTCACGTGATCTCTGAGACATGAAAAGCGTTCAGAGACACACTCTCCACAAGGGGTGCACACCCTAACTCTACTTCTCTGCCTTCCCCTCCCCCTTTCCCTCGTCCTCTTTGTTCCCTTCCTCCTCCTCCAAATCTTCTTTCTCCCTCTTTCTTTTCCAGTAGCAGCTTCTCAGGTAACCTAGGTGTAAGAAGTACATTCCAAAATCTAAAGAAATCTGAAGTCCACATTGAATTAAGTAAAACCGGAGTTACTAACCACTCAATCAACACATGATTTCAATTTTTACAAGTTGTGGTTGAAAAATATGGTGAATATTTAAGTTAAAACATTATTAGAGTAGAAAATACATCACTGTTATTCATGCTTGAGATATTTCCTCCCTGCTTCAAACATACTTGTCCTGTGATTCTCATTACTTTTTTTTTTTTTTTTTTTGAGCCAGGATCTCACTTTGTAGTTCAGACTGGCTCTGAGCTCATTATAAAGCCCAGGCAAGCCTTGAACTCAGCGATCCTCCTGCCTCTGCCTCCCGAGCGCTGGGATGACAGGTGTGAGCCACCACGCCGGGTTCTCATTACTTTCTGAAACAGTCCTGTCAGTCCTCTCTCGTGTCCGCGAGGAATGATCACATATGCAGGGAGTAATCGCGTCCCAGCGGAAGGCCAGGCTCCTGGATCCAGGCACGATCATCTACGTGTCACCGGATCTGACACTGCCGTCTCTGACTCCTCCCCTAAGTCATAATCACCATGAAAGGCAAACGGCTGTAATGCGGTAAGGGCTTCACAGCAACATCAAAGCCCAAGTAAAATCAAGAAAAAAAACTTCCAGAACTGCTTAAGAAAGCGGTTAGAACAAGGCGACAAGGAAGTCTGAAGTCAGCAGGACTCTTCTGAGAAGGGTCACTGGCACTATGTCTATGTCTGTTATTGGGATAGATTTTTTTTAATTTAAACACTATTTTTCTATTACCCGCATTGTAGGCTTTCTCATACCTAAAAAGTGACTCCTCTTTTACTAGTGTGAGACATTTCTGGAAAAGCAGTTAGTCATATTTTAGAATATATATATATATATGCACAGAGTTTTGTTGCTCAAGTTTATTATACAATACATTCACTTTTTCCAGTCAAATCAAAACCGTAGTACTTTAAAGCCTCATTAAATAAATGCCACTTTCATCTGTTGCTATATAATTATCTACCGTATTCACTAAGCAAATTTCCTTACATTTCCTAAGCTTATGGCTCTATAAAAATGCCATATTTCACAATACAAAAATGGAATATACTCATATATGACAGATTGATCAATTCTGTCTTGATCATCAGACCTTAAAACCAGTTAGTATTTCTGTGAGCTTACTTTATAAATCAAACAGATTGACTTTATGAACCTTACATATTCCACTCATATTCCTGACAGCTTGCTAAAACAATACAACAAAGCTGAAGGAATTAAAAATGATTTTAGACAGACAAAGGCGAAGTCCATAGAAACAGACTATAAACCTGTGTCTACTCACGAGGCTGGCGTCCCTTAATAGAAACACACGGGAAAACACAGAAACGGTGAAACACAGTAAGATCTCGTGAGAGCAGCGAGAGGAGGCAGAAGGCCACAAAGAGCCCCGGAGACCTGGGCCTGTTTTCTCCAGAGTGGAACAGGTTTGTCTGCCGACCTGTGGTTCGCTGCTCTTAGAGTAGCAGCCTGTGCAGGCCTGACCTGCACCGCCGTACTGGACCAGCCTTTGAAGTGGCTCCACCCAGGGGCGACGGGATAAGAGCTCCCCTGGACCAGGTAACATAAAGACAATGTTCAGTCCAACTGCAAATACCCCCGAGAGCTGTAGCATTTGTTCACAAACACATTCTGCAGTACAAAATTGTGTCAAACGTTGTTTTCTCTACCATGCATCTGAAATCAAGGTTTAAGTTTTGGCTACCTTACACGAATATTTCATACTTCCATTAAGGTCATTCTGTATTTGTTTTGTACCACTGTAACCAGTTGTTAAGTATTTATGAAATCAATGTGGGCATTTAATAAGAACATTAAACCAGAAAGATAAAACTGAGAAGCAACGATTAGTTACAAATCCTTAAAAATGTTAAGTAACGATTAATAAAATGTATATTCAGGTGTCAGTAGATTTTTTTCCCTATTTTTTAAAAGCCATGTTAGCAATAATTTCTGGGTAGTAAGACAGATAGAATATTTCAAGGTTTTCACACTTCTCACTAGCAAGTAGGTGCTGCTTGTGACCCACTAAGTAGAGAAGGTGTATTGTAAACTCTACATAAGTTCTGGAACTGGCATAACTTTTTCTCAACCAAAAGTCTATCTATAATACTAATGAGTGAAATAAAATAAATGTGTATACTTAGAATTATTTATTGGTATTATATTTAGTCTGTTACATATTGCCCACACTCATTGTTGTAGGATTTCTTTGAGAAAATTGAGCATGTTTTCAAATTATGAAAAG
>PVIC010044373.1:0-15043 GCA_004025085.1 Thryonomys swinderianus
AGTTTGTAATAGCTCAATCTTGGAAACAACCCAATGTCCATCAACTGGAGAGTGGATAAAGAAGATGTGTTTGTTTTTTTTTTTTACAAAATAGAGTATTACTCTGCCATAAGGAATGACAAGATCGATCCATTTAGGTGCAAATGGAGACACCTGGAGGATATACTAATAAGCGAAATCAGTAGATCACAGATAGAAAGTTCCCGGATCTTCTCTTTGGCATGAACACCTGTAGATGCAAGTGAGCTCTAGAAAGTAGGACAGCTTTTATAGAGTGGGAAATTTCTATAGGAAACTTGGTGTGCGAATGTGATGAGGGGAAGGAATAAATATAATACAGAAAGAAAATAAAAGAGCATGTATAAAGGGGGTGAGGAGGTGGGGGTGGGTAGGGATATGGGTAAAAATGAGAATTAACTTTTGTCATATACTCGTACAAATTCCCCAATGTTATACATGATTTTGAGATGTATATAAATTGTACCAATAAAGAATTCAATTTTAAAAATGGAGGGGAAAAGGAACCCCATTGTTTCAGAAAGTCCCTGCACGGTGTCATGCACTTTGCCAGGAGTTGTTCTTCATTTGCCAGCAAGCTCCTTTCAAGTGAATGGCAGTGCCTGGGTGGTGAGGTTTCTCCCTCAAACAAGGAGAGGCAATTCAGACCATGTTTTGCTCAACTCAGTTTCATCAACTGAGTGGAACTGTACTCCCTGCCAGCTCTGTGCCTCTTCGTGATGGAGAAGCAAGTTTTTTCCCTGCACGCTCCCTGTGCCTGTGGGAGAGGTAGCCCCACTATAAGATCATTGTTCCGTTTTACAGACAAGACCTGGAGATCCACATAGAATGTTTGGAGGGGTAAACACTGAAGCGCGAAGCCAAGTGCTTGCTTCAGAAAGTCCCTGCGCTTGGAGTGCACTTTGCCAGCAGGATTTCACCATTTATACTCTCTCATTTTCTCCATTTGATGGCAAGCTTCATTCAAGCCAATTGCATGCCTGGGTGTCTTCTTCAGGCCTTTGTTTCCCTGAACTCACATTGAGCTGTGAACGCCTGGTTTTTTCCCCTAATGTGGCTTATGTTACATAATTTACTCTCTGCAGGCTCTGTGCCTTTTCCTTCCAGGGAAGCATGCAGTTTTGTTCCCCCAGCATCAACCAACTTGCACAATCAGTAAGTCCATAATCAGTAAGGATATCCTATTTCCCTTGTTATGGGAAAACCTAGATAACTCTGAATTTTGCAGAACAGCCTTAGGTGCAAAACCTAAATCCCTTCTTAAAAACTCCCTGCACTTTCCAGCATAGTTTGCTGAGTGTGTTTCCCAGTGTGGGCAACTGTCTCCATTTAAACAGTTAAGGGTGCTATGACGGCTTTTTTTTTTTTTTTTTTTGACAAGCAAGGTGATCATGCTCTCTGATTGTGGTCCCTCGGTGGCTCCAGTAACTAAGTAGAACACTCATTTCTTCAAGCTCTCTGCCTCTCCTTGCCGAGGAGCAGGCCAATTTGTCCACCAGGCTGGAACAGCCAGTGGAAGAGATAAGCCTTGGAAAAAGATGCCAGCTCCACCAGAGGTAAAGTACTTGGAAAGCTCTGAATGTTTGCAAAAAAAGATCTTGTGTTAAAAAGCTAAATAGTCCATTTAGAAGGTCCCTGCACTTTGCAGTGCAGTTTGCATGATTGATTGCCTGGAGTACTGATTTTTTTTTTCACTAGCAAGAAGCTGCATCTCTCACTGTGGTCACCAAGGTGGCTCCAGTTCCTGAGTAGAACATTCATTTCTGCAGATATTGCCTCCCCTTACCAGAGGTGCATGCCAATTTTTCTTTCAGGGAGCAAATCCTATAGAAGAGGTAGGCCAAGCATGGGGATGCCAGCTCCATTAGAAGTAACATATTTGAAAAACTCTGAATGTTTGCAGAACAGCTTGTGGAGAGAAGCCAAATGACCCATTCAGAAGCTCCCTGTGCTTTCCCTTTCACTTTTCTATTCATCTTTTCTGTGTTGGGCTGCAGGCTCCACTCAAGCCCATGAGTGTGCCTGTGATATCAGGTATTTTCATAATTGTGCAGGTATCTGGACCTCCTTGATTGTGACCATGAAGGTTGCTCCAGTAACTGTATAGATCTCAATCTCTGAAGGCTCTGGTCCTGTTCTAGTCAGGAAAGTAGGCAGATTGGCTTGACCCCTAAGTATAGAAAAAATTTACCCTGGGAGGGGATGTCAGTTGCACTGAAGGAAACGGGATCTGAGAGCACTGAATGTTCATAGAAGTGCTTGAGGTGAGAAGCCAAATAACCTCTTCAGAGGCTAACTGCTTTGCAATGCAATGTGACAGTCTGTGTTTTTCCTGTCTGCAGCTGGCTCCATTCAAGCCAATGGAAATGACTTGGGTTTTCAGGCATTTTCACCCCTGAGCAAGGATTTGAAACTCCCTGATAGTGGTCACAAAGATGGTTTCTTTAACTGAGTATAATTCTAATCAATGCAAGCTCTTTGCCTCTTCTTTCAGAAGAAGCAGGCTGACTGATATGCCACTGGACCAGCCTATGGAAGAGGTAAGCCCAGGAAGGAGATGCCTGCTTAAATGGAAAGAACATCTTGAAAAGCTCTGAATGTTTACAGAATAACATTGTGAGGGGAAAAAAATGAACAGCCCCCTCAGAGAATCCCTGTGCTTTCCAGAATAGTTTCCTGAGCAGCATTTTTCACTTTAGGGGCAGGTCCCACTCAAGCCAACAGCAGTGAAGCAGGCCAATTGTTCCCCCAGGCTGATAAAGCCTGTGGAACAGGTAGGCCCAGGAGATGAATGCAAGCTCCACCTAAAGGAAAAGACTTCCAGAACTCTGAATGTTTACAGAAAAATATCTTTAGGTAAGAATCCACAGGGCCCCATCAGAAGCTCCCTGCACTTTCCAGTGCAATTTGCCAGGTGACTTCTCTCTTCAGGCTCAGGCTCCATTCAAGACCATAGGAGTGTCTGGGTTGTCAAGCCTTTTTTTCCCCAAGCAAAGAAGAGGATCATCCCCATTGTGGCTTCTAAGGCAGCTCCAGGAAGAAAGTAGAACACTCAGCTCTGCAGGCTCTGCACCTGTTCTTTCCAGAGAAGCAAGATGATTGGTCTTCCATGTTGCCAGCAGGTGGAAGAGGGAGACCTAGGAAGGGGATGCCAGCTCTACTTGAGCTAAAAGAAGAGGTCTGAATGTTTGGAGAGGAACAACTTGATGTGAGAAGCCAAACAGTCCCCTCAAAAGATTCCTGCACTTTCAAGAGCAGTTTGCCAGAAGTGCAGGGCCACTGTTCCCCAAAGCTGGCCCAGCATATGGAAAAGTTAGGCCCAGGAAGGGGAAGCAAGCACCACTAGAGGGGAAAGACTTGTTAGTGCTGAAATTTGCGGACAGTTTGTGCTGAGAAGCCAAATAACTCTCTAAAAAACTCCCTGTGGTTTCCAGTGCAGCTTGATGGATGGCATTTCTCCCTTCAGCAGTAGGCTCCATTCAAGTCAGTGGGAGTGTCTTGAGGATCAGGCATTTTCTTCCATGAGCAAGGAGTTTGACCTCCCTGATTGTTGCCACTAAGGTGGCTCAAGTAACAGAGTAAAACATTCATGTCTGTAGGCTCTGTACATCTTCTATCTAGAGAAGCAGGCCAATTAGTCAGCCAATTGCCTCTTCCCAGGCTGGCCAGCCAGTGGACGAGGCAGACCCAGGAAAGGGATTAGAGCTCCACTGGGAGGGAAAAGACATGGAGAGATCTGAATGTTTGCAGAACAGCTTCAGATGAGAAGCCAAACAGCCCCTTCATAAGCTCCCAGTCCTTTCTAGTGTAGTTAGCCAGGCATCTTTTCTCCATTTGGTGGCAGGCTCCTTCAAAACCCATGTGAGTCCATCGGATATCAGGCATTTTCTTCCATGAGCAAGGAACTGTAGCTCCCTCAGTGTGGCCACTAATGGTGCTCCAGTAACTGAGTAGAACACTAATCACTAAAGGCTCTGTCACCTTTCTTGCCAAAAATATGGGCCGATTGGTTCAAAGGTTGGCCCATTGTGTAGAAAAGGTAGTCCCAGGAAGGGGATCCCAGCTCCACTGGAAAGAAAATAATTGGAGAATGCTGAATATTTGCAGAACAGGATGAGAACAGAAACCAAACAGACTAGTTTGCAGATCAATTTCCTGAGTGTCCTTTCTCCCTTCAGCAAGGAGTGCCTGAGTTATGGGGATTTTCTATCATGAGCAAGGATTTGCATCTCCCTGCTTATGGCCACTTAGGTGGGTCCATTCACTGAGTAGAACACTTGTCTCTGCATGCATTGTGCCTCTTCTTGCCAGAAAAGTAGGCCAATTATTCTTCCAGGCAAACCCAGTCTGTGGAAGAGGTAGGCCTAGGAAGGGGAAGCTCCACTGGAGGGAAAACCTTGGAGAAATCTGAATGTTTGCAGAATAGCTTGAGGTGAGAATCCAAAGGGCATGCCTTAGAAGCTTGCTGTGCTTCCCAGTGCATTTTTCTGGGTATCTTTCCCAACATGGGCAGTTGGCTCCATTCAAGTCCATAGTACTGCCTCGGGTATCAGGCATTTGTTTCCTCAAGGAAAGAGCTGGAGCTATCTGATTGCAGCCACTAAGCAACACTGTAACAGAGTAGCACACTCATATTTTCAGGGTCTTTGCCTCTTCTTACCAGAAAAGCAGGTCAATTGGTTCTTAAGGCTGGCCCTGTGTGTGGAAAAGGTATGGCCAGGAATGGGATACTCGCTCCACTATAGGGAAAAGACTTGGAGAGCCCTGAGTTTTTGCAGAACAGCTTGATGTGGAAGCCAAGTGGCCTACTCAGAAGCTCCCTTCACTTTTCAGTGCAGATTGCCATGCATCATTGGGCAGCTGGCTCCCTTCAAGCCAAAGGGAGTGCCTGTGCTATCAAGCATTTTCTTCCATGAGCAAGGAACAGGAGCTCCCTCATTATGGCCACTAAGGTAGCTCCAGTAAGTGAGTAGAACACTAATCTATGCAGGCTAGGTGTCTGTACCAGACAAGTAGGCCATTTGTGCCCCAGGCTGACCCACCCTATGTCAGAGGTAGGCTCCATTAGGGGATGCCAACTCCCCTGGAGGGAAAACACTTTGTGAACTTTGAATGTTTGCAGATGAAGAGTTTGTCATGTGAGGCCAAATGCACCACTCTGAAGCTCTCTGTGTTTTCCAGTAGAGTTTGCTGGGTGGCTATTCTGTGAGGTTGGATGGCTCTGTGCAATCCCATAGGAGCACCTGGTGTCATTACTTCCTCAAGGAAAGAACTGGAGCTCCCTGATTGTAACCACTAAGGTGGCTTCAGTAACTTAGTAGAACATTTATCTCTGAAAGTTCTGTGGCTCTCCATGCCAGAAAAGGTGGGCCTAAGAAAGGTATGCCATCTCCACTGGAGACAAAACACTACCAGACCTCCAAATGTTTGCAGAATAAAATCTTCAGGTGAGAATCAATGACCCAACCTGAAGCTCCCTGCAGTTTCTAATGGAGTTTGTGGGGAATCTTTTCTCCCTTCAGGAGTAGGTCCCATTCAAGCCCTGGGAATGCCTGGGATATCAGGCATTTTCTTCCACAAGCAAGGAATTCAAGCTCCCTGATTGTTGCCACTAATGCTGCTCCAAGATCTGAGCAGAACCACTACTCTCTGGAGGCTCTCTTCTTGCCAGAAGTACAGGGAGACTATTCCCCAAGGCTTGGCCCAATGTATGCAAAAGTTAGAAACAGGAAGGGTATGCCAACTCCCCTTGTTGGAGGGAAATGAATTGGAGAATTGCCAAGTGTTTGCAGAATAACAGCAGGAGGATGGGTTCTAAACATACCCCTCAGAAGCTACCTGTGGTTTCCAGAGCATTTTCCTGGGAAGCATTTCTCCCTTTAGTGGCAGGCTCCATTTAAGCAAGTGGGAGTGCTTGGACTATCAGGCATTTTCCTCCATGAGCAAGGAGCTGGACCTCCCTGATTGTTGCCACTAAGTACCTCTAGTAACAGAGTAGAACATTCATCTCTGCAGGTTCTGTGCCTCTTCTTACCAGAGAAATAGGCCAATTCGTCCCTCAGACTGGCTGAGCCTCTGGAAGTGGTAAACCCCAGAAAGGGATACCAGCTCCAGTGGAAAGAAAAGACTTGGAGAGCTCTGAATGTTTGTAGAAGAACAGCTGAAGGCAAGAATTAAAATTTCCCCATCAGAAGCAGTCTGTACTTTCCAATGTAGTTTGTCAGGCAGCTTTTCTCCTTTTGGCAGCAGGCTTCATTCAAGCCCATGGGTCTGCCTGAATAGCAGGCATTTTTTTCCCATGAGCAACATGCTTGGTTTCCCTAACTTTGGCCACTATAGCTGCTCCAATACCTTGGTAGAACCCTAATCTCTGCAGGCTCTGTGATTCTTCTTGCAAGAGAAAAAATGCTGCTTGGTTTTCCAGGCTGGCTCAGACTGTGGAAGAGGTAGGCCCAGGAAAGAAATGTCAGGGCAACTGGGGAAAAAAGACTTGTAGAGCTGTGAATGTTTGCAGAACAGCTTGATGGGGAAGCTATACAGCGTTCTATCATGCTCCCTGTGGTTTCCAGAGCAGTTTTCTGGACAGCATTTCTCCACCCAGTGGCAAGCTCCATTCAAGTCAATGAGAATGCCTTGAGGATCAGGTATTTTCTTCTACTAGCAAATAGGTGGGCATTCCTGATGGGACCTACTAAGGAGGCTGTAGTAACTGAGTAGAACACACATCTCTGCAGGCTCTGTGCCTCTTCTTGCCATGAAAGAAGGCTAATTGGATCCCAGGCTGGCCCAGCCAGTTGAACAGGTAGGCCCCAGGAAGGGGATAACAGCTCCACTGGAGAGAAATGGAGAGTGTTGAATGTTTGCCAAATAACAGCTTGAGGTGAGAAGCCAAACAAGCCCTCAGAAACTTCCTGCAGTTCTAAGTGAAGTTTGCCAGTCTTTTCTCCCTTCAGTAGCAGGCTCCATTTAAGGCAAAGGGAGCACCTTGAAGATGAAGTATTTTCTTCAAAGAGCAACAGCTGGAAATCCCTGAATGTGGCCACTAAAGTGGCTCAAGCAACAGAGTGAAACACTGAACTCTGCAGGCTCTGTAACTCCTCTTTTGAGAGAAACAGGCCAATTGGTCTCCCAAGCTAGCCGGCCAGTGGAAGAGGCAGACCTAGGAAGTGGATGCCAGCTCCACTGGAGGAAAAGAATTGGAGAGTAGTGAATGTTTGCAGAATAGCATGAGGACGGAAACCAAACTGCCCCTCAGAAGCTACCTGTAGTTTGCAGTGCAGTTTCCTGGGAAGCATTTCTCCCATTGTGGGTAGACTCCATTCAAGCCAATGGGAGTGCCTACACTATCAGGCATTTTCTTGAGCAAGGAGCTGGAGCTCCCTGGTAGTGGCCAATAAGATGGCTCCTGTAACAAAGTAGAACACTCATCTCTGCATGCCCTGTGCCTCTTCTTACCACAGAAATAGGCATATTGGTCCCCCAGGCTGGCCCAGCATGTGGAAGAGGTAAACCCAAGAAGGGGACACCAGCTCCACTGGAAGGAATGACTTGGAGATCTCTAAATGTTTATAGAACAGCTGGAGGTGAGAAGTAAAATGGCCCCATGAGAAGCATTCTGCACTTTCCAGTGTAGTTTGCCAGGCAGCTTTTCTCCCTTTGGTGGCAGGCTCCATTTAAACCCATGGGACTACATGAGTATCAGGCATTTTCTTCCATGAGCAACGTGCTTGAGCTTCCTGATTGTGGCCTTAAAGGCTGCTCCAGCAGCTGAATAATACACTAATCTATGTAGGCTCTGTGACTCTTCTTGCCAGAGAAGAAGGCTGATTGGTCCTCCAGACTGGCCCAGCCTGTGGAAGACATAGGCCCCGGAAGGGGATGTCAGATACACTGGAAGGAAAAGATTTGAAGGGATCTGAATGTTTGCAGAACAGCTTGGAGTGAGAAGCCAAATGTCCCCTCAGAATCTCCCTGTGTTTTCTAGTGCAGTTTTCCAGGCATCGACTGTACCAGGCTCCCTTCAAGCCCCAGATAGCTTAGAACTTGGAGTGCCACAGATAGCTGGCATTTCCTTCCATGAGAAAGGAGCTAGAGCTCCCTGATTATGACCACTAGTGCTGCTCCAGTTACTAAGTAGAACGCTAAACTCTCCAGGCTCTGTTCCTCTTTTTGCCAGAAATCCAGGCCAACTTGTTCCATGGTGTGAAAAAATGTTGACCTAGGAAGGGGATGGCAGCTCCACTGGAAGGAAAAGACGTGGAGAGGTCTGAATGTTTGCAGAAGAACAGCTTGATATGAGAGGCCCCTCAGAAGCTCCTTGTGCTTTCCAGTGCAGTTTGTCTGGCCTTTTTTCTTCAGGTGGTTGCAGGCTCCATTCAAGCCAAAGGGAGTGCCTGGAATATCACGCATTTTCATCTGCAATCAACAAACTGAAGTTCCCTGATTGTGACCACTAAGACTGCTTCAGTAACTGGGTAATTTTCATTCAATGTGCCTTTCACAGGCTTAGTAAGTTCCACTGAGTAGCTACCTGGGGGTCAGTTATAGTTGGCAGAAAGTAAAAGTTATACAAGCTACATCTATGTAAAAGATTGAGCTTTCTCAGGCCCTATAGAGTCATTCGGGTTGTCATTTTTCCCAGGACTCAAGCTGAGACATCTAAACAAACCTTGAAGTGATTCTAATTCCCTTGAGAATAAGCTGACATCAAACAAAATGGGGAAGCTTTTATAGAATTTATAAACTGTACATTATTGCTAATTTCCTGCACAGCAGGAAAAACCACCAACAGAGCAAGAACCTATAAGTTTTTTTTCTGTTTACATACAGATTTAAAAGTGCCCTTTATGAGTATTTTTTAAATGGTGTCCATAATAAAGATTATATTTGTGTTAAAAAACAAACAAGAGCAATGGTCATGGTGGCTCATGCCTGTAATCCCAGCACTCAGGAGGCAGAGGTAGGAAGATTACTGAGTTCAAGGCTTGCCTGGGCTACGTAGTGAGCTCAGGGCCAGCCTGAACTACAAAGCGAGGCCCTGTCTCAAAAAAAGAAAAAAAGAGTGGCAGTTCAGTGAATTCTCTGGACTTTGGAAAGAAGTAACTGGTCTATTTTGGTAAACCATAAAGGAAATAATATCAAGTGTACGAAATGAGTATCCATTTTTGCATAAGTTTACTTGTCTTTTGTGTGCTTCCACACTTTCCTTTTATATTGTGATTTCCTCAAAAAAAGCTTTTGTTCTATTTTCTCATTCAGTACTTACTCTTTAGTTAGTTATGTTGTAGGCATTCTTTTTTTTTTTTTTTGAGACAGGGTCTTGCTTTGTAGTTCAGGCTGGTCCTGAGCTCACTATGTAACCCAGGCAAGCCTTGAACTCAGCAATCCTCCTGTATCTGCCTCCCAAGTGCTGGGATTAGAGGCGTGAGCCACCACACTCAGCACTGTGGTATGTGGTGCTGATTGCTGGTTGATTGCTGGTGGGCATGAGTCCACACACCCAGCATTGTTGTATGTGGTTACTGGGATTAACTCAAGACTTTGCACTTGCAAGGCAGGTGCCAGAACCACTGAGCTAAATCTCTGGCCCCATGTTGTAGGCATTTTTAAAAATTGAATTCTTTATTGGTACAATTTATATACATCTCACAATTACATATACCATTGGAATCTGTACCAGTATATGACAAAAGTTAATTCTCATGTTTACCCATATCCCTACCTACCCACAATGCCCCACTCCTATATATATGCTCTTTTATTTTTTTCAGAATCATAATTATTCCTTCCCTTCATTACATTCCCACACCAAATTTCCCTTGCAAGCTCCCCATTCTACAAAAACCGTCATACTTTCTAGAACTCATTTGCATCTAGAGATGCTCATAGCAAAGAGAAGATCTGGTATTTGCCTATCTGTGATCTATTTATTTCACTTATTACTGTATCCTCCAGGTGTCCCATTTGTGCATAAATGAATCAATCTTGCCATTCTTTATGGCAGAACAATACTCCATGATATTAAAAAAAAAACCACAGCTTCTTTATCCGCTCTCCAGTTGATGGACATTTAGATTGTTTCCAAGATTGAGCTATCATGAACTGAGCTGCTATGAACAAGGGTGTACATCTGTCTTTCCAATGTGATTTTTAAAAATTCTTTTGGGTATATTCTTTGCAGGGGGATAGCAGGGTCAAATGGGACCCCTAGTCCTAGTTTTCTGAGAAATCTCCACACAGATCTCCACAATGGTTGCACAAGCCTATAATCCCACCAACAGTGAAGAAGGGTTCCTTTCTCCCCACAGCCTCTCCAGCATTTATTGTTGGTTGATTTTGTAATTGCAGCCATTCTTTGTGGAGTGCAATGAAATCTCAGTGTTGTTTTCATTTGCATCTCTCGAATTGAGCATTTCTTCATATGCTTCTTGGCTGCTTTGACTTCTGCCTCTGAGAAGTGTCTGTTCATTTCAGATGCCGATTTCTGAACTGGGTCTTTGAACTTGGGGAGGCTGATCTGTTTAAGTTCTTTATATATTGTAGATAATAGCCCTTTGTCTAATAAACAGCTATTAAAGATTTTTTCCCATGTTGTTGGTTGTCTTTTAGCAGTGCCAGTGACTTGCTCTGCAAAGGCTTTTCAGTAGGATGAGATCCCATTTGTTGATTCTTTCTGTGAGTTCTTGTGCTATAGAGGTTTTATTCATAAAGTCTCTGCCTAAGCCAATGTCTCCAAGAGTTTTGCCTAACCTGTTTTCCAGTAGGCTTATTGTTTCTGTTTTAATGTTTAAGTCTCGTATCCACTGTGAATTTAGTTTTGTGCATGGTGAAAGAGATAGGTCTAGCTTTAGTTTTTGGCAGGTTAAAGCCCAGTTTTTCCAGCACCATTTGTTAAACAGGATGTCTTTCCTCCCTTGGGGGTGTTTGGCTCCTTTGTCAAAGATAAGGTGGCTTAGTGCATCCGGAGTTTTTCTGGATCTTCTAATTGATTCCACTGGTCCTTGGGACTGTTACTTTGCCTGTACCATGCAATTTTTATCACGGTGGTTTATAGTAGAGTTTCAAATTGGGGATTGTAATACCCCCTGACTTCTCGTAGTTGCTTAGAATTGCTTTTGCTATTCTAAGTTTCTTGTGTTTCCAGATGAATTTTTCTATTATTTTCTCTAGCTCTGTGAAGTATACCGTTGAAATTTCAATTGGAATTGCATTGAATCTGTATAGTAGTTGTGGGAGTATGGCCATTTTGACGAGGTTGGTTTTCCCTACCCAGGAACAAGGGTTGTCTTTCCACTTTCTGATCTCCTTTTTTATCTCATTTTTCAGAGTCCTGTAGTTTTCAGAGTAGAAGTCTCACTTCCTTTGTTAGGTTGATTCCTAGATATTTCATTTTTCTGGGTCCTACTGTGAAAAGGATTGACTCTGCAATTTCTCTTTCAGTGAGTCTGTTGTTTGTGCAGACAAAGGCTGTTGATTTTTGACCATTAACCCTGTATCCAGCAACACTACCAAATCTGGTAATTAAGTCTAGCAGTCTTTTGGTTGAGTTTTTAGGAGCCTCTAGATAGAATATCATATCATCAGCAAATAATGCCAGTTTAACTTCTTCCTTTCCTATCTTTATTCCTTTTATATCTTTGTCTTGCCTGATTGCTATGACTGTTTGCAGCACTATATTGAACAAGAGTGGTGACAACGGGCATCCTTGTCTCATTCCTGATCTTAGTGTTAAAGATTTCATCTTTTGCCCATTAAGCTTGTATTAAATTGAGATAAAGTCCATTGATTCCGGTTCTCTGTAGGGTTTTGATCATAAATGGGTGTTGGATTTTGTCAAATGTTTTTTCTGCATCTATTGAAATAATGATACTGGTTTTGTCCTTGAGTCTGTTAACATAGTGTATTACATTTATTGATTTATGTATGTTGCACCAGGCTTGTATCCCTGGGATAAATCCGACTTGATCAGGGTGTATGATTTTCTAGATAACTCTCTGTATTCTGTTTGCCAGTATTTTATTGAGGATTTTTGCATCAATGTTCATTAGAGAGATTGGCCTATAGTTTTCTTTTTTGGTGGGATCTTTCCCTGCCTTTGGAATCAAGGTGATGGTTGCTTCAAGGAATGATTTGGGGAGTATTGCTTCCTTTTTGATTTCATTAAAAAGATTGAGAAGTACTTATATTAACTCCTCTTTAAAAGTTTTGTAGAATTCAGCAGTAAAGCCATCAGGATCAGGGCTTTTCTTTGTTGGTAGGTTTTTTATTACATTTTCAATTTTCCAGATTGGTATTGGGTTAACATTTTTATAACCTCTTCGTTCAGCTTTGGAAGTTTATATGTGTCTAGAAATCTATCCATTTCTTCTAGATTTTCCATCTTCTTGGAGTACAGATTTTCAAAGTACATGTTTATGATCCTTTGGTCTTCTTCTGGATCTGTGTTGATTTCCCCATTTTCATTCCTTATAGCATGGATTTGAGCCTTCTCCTTCCTTTGATAAGGTTGGCTAAGGGTCTGTCGATCTTATTTATCCTTTCAAAGAACCAGCTCTTTGATTCATTGATTCTTTGTATTGTTCTCTTTGTCTCCATTGCGTTAATTTCTGCTCTGATTCTTATAATTTCCTCTCTAGTATGTGCTTTGTGTTTGTTTTGCTCCTCTTTTTATAATTGTCTGAGGTTCATCACTAGATTGTTTGTTTCAGTTTGCTCTATTTTCCAAGTGTATGCATTCACTGCTGTGAGTTTCCCTCGCAGAACTGCTTTCATTGTGTCCCATAAATTCCTGTATGTCGTTCTGGGGTTGTTGTTTAGTTGTAGAAACTGTTTAATTTCTTCTTTAATTTCTTTTGTGGCCCATTGGTTGGTGAACAGAGTGTTGTTCAATTTCCATGTGTTTGTGAGGATCTTGGAATTTCTTCTGCTATTCAGCTCCAGTTTCAAGGCACTATGGTCTGATAGTATGCCAGGGATAACTTTGATTCCCTTGCATTTACTTAAGCCTGTTCTATGGACTAGAATGTGATCTATTTTGGAGAATGGTCCATGAGCAGTTGAGAAGAAGGTATATTTTCACTTTGTAGGGTGAAAAATTCTGTAGGTATCTAATAAGTCCATTTGCCAGCGGGCAAGAGGGCGTATATAAAACAGTACCAACCATATGCTGTAAGACCATTGGAGACTTTGCTCACCTTCTTATAATAGTAGAGAAGAAATAGGGCAGCCCACGAGTCTTTTATTTCTGGGTATTACTTCTGACAGGAAGATAGGAGAGGATGTGGGGACAAAAAGTGAATAGAGGGATCTAGGAGCAGATGACAAAATAGAAGCTAGATTCCCCTTTTTTTAATCTTGCCTGGTCTCTCAGTGCTGCTCCAGTGTGCAGGGTCACAGGAAATGGCTCCAGCTCCTCTCTGGCCTGGGTCCTCAGAACGCAGCTCTAGGGTGGAGTGGGGGTTGGCTGGCAGGCCTCAATCCTCCACTGTGGGAATGGTGCCCAGGTGTACCTGAGTCTCTGTGATGGAGCAGGGCTGGTTGGCAGGCCTCAGTCCTCCAAGCTGGGAATAGAATGGCACCCAGGGGTACCAGAGTCTCCAGGGTGGAGCAAGCCAGTCAGCGGACCTCAGTTCTCTGCGCTGGGAACAGAATGGTGCCCAGGGATACCCGAGTCTCCCATTGTAGGCATTCTTCATTTGTGTTCATTGATCTTTTCTCCCAATACAAAATCTTTACATTGTGTGTATAGCAAATATTTTCTTCTCATTTTTCATAATTTTTATATATTCTAATTTATCTAATTCTGATGTTTACTTGAATTTTTCCCCAGGGAGACATTTTTTTCACATTTAAACAGTTCTCTGTGAATTCTCAAAGAATTGGAGTTTATCTTACCTTTTCCAATGTGTAATTTACTTATTGTACACAGAAGAGTATACAGTCCAGGTTTCCAAGTACATGCCTGCTTTCTTCCTGAATATAAGCACATTGTGATTTCTTCAAGAGATCTATAATACTAGATCTATCATTAATCAATATTCTACACACATTTGGACCCTTTGAAGCCTGTCTCTGTTGGGAATGCTTTGTTGTTCTCTATACTAATTGTAGTCTCATGAAAGGTGGAATTTGAATGTCCTTGTAAGCTATCAGTGTGCATGCTTAGAAGGTATTGAATATTGTTTGATGTCTATTACACTGTGTAGCTATATTTTTCTTATTCTCAAAATGTATTTTTGTCAAAAAGTTAGTTTTATTGAAGTTTTACTTTTATTGAAGTAATTTAAAACAGGTCCTGAAGTTACTACATAGCTAAGTCTTGCCTCAAACACATGGTGACTCTCCTACATCAAGCTCCTAAGTGTTAGAATTACAGGCAATGTACCACATCTGACAGAAATTTTTCTTTTGTTTCTACTTTTTTAGTAATTACAGGCAGGACCCCACTCCACACTGTAGCTGCCTGGTGAGGACGCAGGCCCGCCGACCAGAGCCAATGCCATTTGCAACACCCAGGGTGGCCTCCACTCCACCTGGAGCTGTGCAGAGATACATCAGGCAAGAAAAAAGTTGAAGGATATTTCTTTTTAACTGATGCATTTAGCTTGCTATATTGTCATTGCTGATTTTGATGTTGGTGTTACACTTAATTTGTTCATTTTGTTTTTAATTACTTTGATATATAAGTTTTCAGTGCATATAATACAGTTTATTCATTCTTCCCGTCATTATGCTCTCATACCCTCTAGAATTTCCTCATTCTTTTTTTTAAATTGAATTCTTTATTGGTACAATTTATATAAATCTCAAAATCATATATAACATTGAGAAATTTGTACCAGTATATGCCACAAGTTAATTCTCATTTTTACCCATATCCCTACCCACTCCCCCCTCCTCCCCCCTTTATACATGCTCTTTTATTTTCTTTCTGTATCATATTTATTCTTTCCCCTCATCACATTCCCACACCAAGTTTCCTATAGAAATATTCCACTCTATAAAAGCTGTCCTACTTTCTAGAACT
>PVIC010044374.1:0-15036 GCA_004025085.1 Thryonomys swinderianus
GCGGCTGCTGCCAGAGACACCGGCTTTCACAGCAGCAGGAGCGAAGAGACGCACAACGCGCTACAGGCCGCCCGTAGCCCCACACAGTGGGACTGCCGCGGGGTTTCCTTTCACTCAGTGATGCCGGACTCTGCATCACTGTGGACTTTGCTCCAGAGGAAGACAGCAATGCATTTGGTTTCTTCTTTGGGTAGGATGACTCACTCATCGAGAATTTCTCCAGCATTATGCAAAGGGGCTGAAAGAAGTGCTTTTTTATTTCAAGTTTCCCATTGCAGAAGGCAGATGTTAGGGGGCAGAGGGTCACTTTAAAGAAGCAAGAGACTGGAGAAGAGAAGAGGTGGACACAGGGCTTATCCCTAGCTGCACCGAGCTAGGACTGGGCCGCCACACTGGACTCTTTCTTGTTCCAGGGCATCATGGGTGCATCAAGCCCTCAGAACCGCTCTGGGAGTCAGTTTATTCTCTAATACCAGATGGTCGTGATTATCAAGTGAGAAGGGCATTGCAGTGGTCTTATTACGCGCTGATTCCCTGAAACTCTTACAAGTCAAGATGATTCCGTAAGAGGTATAAAGGTATGGTAGTAAATATGTCTAGACATAGTTTGTAAAGGCGTAAAAAGCAGAACTGGCGGATATAAATCTTTTCATGCAGTGTCTGGCAAGATTGACATAAATTTCAGTGTTTGGATTGTCAAACCGAATGCAATTACTTTAAATTAATTGGATTATTTTGATGAAATTTCTGGGTGTTTAATTTGATCCACGTGGTTTTGAACAGAGAGATTTTGGAGTGAAACTGAATCTCCGAGGAATGTGTTAATAGATGAGCAACTGCGCGGGGCTGATGGAAATAGAAAAAAAAAATTCCCTCAGAAGCACACTGGCGGCTCTGCTGGAGGGCTTGCTTTGATAGCCCGTCAAAATCCACGCACTGTCCAACAAATGATGAAACAGGAAAATGCCCGAGTTCTGTGTTCATGACACTGACTTGTTGATTCATGACAACTCGCACTGACATCAGGACACTCGCAGTCTTGAGGAGAATGAAAAGGTGCTGGCCAAAGGAAGCGTGTCAGACACAGATGAGGGTCAGATGCAGAATGCGGATTAACCTCTTACTTTCCCTACAGTGCTGCAAGAGAACGAAGATTCAAAAAAATCAGTAATTACAGAGGCTGCTCTAGTTCAGATCTGGCACGTGCCCAGAGGCTCATTTGTTAAAGACTTGGTCCCCAGAAGTGGCAGAATCTTGAAACGACAAGAGCCAGTGAGAGTCTCAGGTCACCGTGGTCCTGCTGGTGGGATCTGAGCTCCTTCCTTTTCCTCTCTTTCACATCCTGGTCAAGAGGTTAAAATGTCTCTCTGCCACAGGCTCCTGCCATGATGTGCCAAAGTCAAGGTGCCAACCAGTCAGTCAGAAACCTCAAAAACTGAGCCAAAATAAAAGCTGATGAACAGGGCAGCATTGATCAAGTCTAAATTTAAAATTTTAAGCATGGCTTAAAATATATGGATGACACCATTAAACACTTCTTAAGTCTTTTATCTAGGCAGCCTCTATCCCAGTGCCTGGGCCCGTCACGGGGAGCACCACCCAGCTGGGACCCAGCCACACTGAAAATGGCTGGAGTCAGACACGGTCCAAAATAAATGTAAACTCACGGATGAAGCAGAAGGGTGAGAGAAAGGGAGCCGGTGTTTGACTCTGTGGTGAGGTCAGGCGCTCCGTCCATCCGTGAACAGGATGTGCTTGAACTGAAATCCAGCACAACATCAGGAGGAGACCAGGTAAAGAGCAGGGAGAGCGTTCCAGGGAAAGGAGCATCGTGTGTGAAGGGCACACGGCCGGACACGTGCAGAGGGGATGAGCAGCACAGTGCGGGCTGCATGGCCCGGAGGGGGGCGCAGAGGCGGGGCGTGCGCGAGGTGGGGTGCAAGCAAACTCGTGACACAGCCACGGAGTGCACCAAACCGGAGGGGTAGGAGGGGCCCCGTCCCCGGGGTCTCGTGGACTTGTTAAGCGTTTGGTCTCGATCCTGAGCGTCATGGGAACACAACGAAACGTATGAAGCATGGGCCACCTTGTTAGTTTATGCTTTTCTTATTTTAATGACACCAGTTTACATTTTTCACGCACTTGGGGTATCTGTGGTCGACACAGTGATGCTTGGAGGTGCCAGTGATGGAACTCTCGGGCGACCATCCTGTTCTGCATATTTACAACTTAGCAGATGCAAAGGCGGAGGTGAAGCCTTGGTTTAGCTCTCTGGAGTGGGTGCACACACACACACATATGCACACACACACACATATGCACACACACATGCACACCATCCTTTTAGAGAGTCCACATTTTTTTGCCATGAATTCACGAACTACTGGGTATTGTTGGAGAGTGTGAGAGGGGTCAGCATGTTGTGATGTGTTTGCTGACTTCACCAGCTCAAGTCTCCCTGTTTCTCATTCGCGCCATGGCTAGTGTGTGTGTGGGGGGGGTGAGATCCTGTCTGTTCAGCAGGGCCTCGAGGGCCCTGGGTATCCCCAAGTACATTATCCTGAAACGTGGCCACGTGGCCTTGTGTGTGCACAAGCTCTGCCACCCGCAAAGTCATCGTCTGCGTCTCTTCTCTAGGGCTGTGGAGAAGGCAGGACTGGGCTGCCAGAGTGATCAAATTGCCACTCCAGGTTGTACGACCATAGCTGGGCAGCACAAGTGCACCTGGAGGTCTGGCAGCGTGGGCCAGCCTCCCGGCGGGTGCAGCCAGGATCTGCAAGACGCAGGTGCCCCCTGGAGTAGGTCTGCCGGGAGAAGCCTGAGCTCCAAACTTCAAAAAGCCCTTTTCATTGTGATCAATTAACCCTGACCGCTCAGCAAGGCTGGAGGGCGGCATCACTGCCTTCACTCCGTGGGTGAAACTCATGTGACTTAAGTCTTTGGGGAAATGATTTTCATTCAAAGCTATTTGGATTAAAGTTCATGAAATGCCACTCAGTTGCTTAAGCAAAAAGGGATGTTTATTACAAACATACACACAAGTTAGTGAATAAATCTTTCCACTCATTAAATCTTTATTTTTGTCTGTAATGGTCTAGAATCTGCGGTAGGTTATGAGGACATAATGCTAAACCGGAGATATACAGACCCTGCCTTCATACACGTTTCCGTTTGGTAGAAGTGATAGATGTTAGCTGGACAATCACACAGAAACAAGAAGTCCCTAACGCCATTTACCGAGACACCCCAATAGTTATGGCACAGGGACTAAACCGGAGGGCTCCTCTGCACAGCGCACTGTACGTGACACTGGCACACAGACCCCACGCCAGCGGCGCCCGCCTCACCACTTCCGGATATGGTCGCACATACATCTCGTTGTCGATTCTTCCTGCTCTCCCCAGTCCGGGGCTTCCCTTCTCTACGATCTTGACAACTTGAAGAGTTTGGCTTAGCCCTTTTTCTAGAAGGCTACGCAGTCTAATTTACCTGACCTGTCCTTATAATTAAAGCCAAGGCAGGTGACTTTGACAAAAATAGTGTCCAACTCTGTCACAATCATGCCCTGAGTCAAGAGGCCACTAATTTCGATTCGTCCCCAGCATATTGACTTTGACCACTTTGAAAAGGTGCAATTGACAGGCTCTTCCCCAGCTAGTAACTACTTGCTCTTCATGATTAATGAGTGTCTCTGCCCAGGTGTGGTGGTACAACCCCGTAGTCCCAGTTCTGGGAAGACCAAGGCAAGAAAACCGCTGCTAGGTCAAGGCCAGCTGGGTCTACGTAGTGAGTTCAGACACTAAATGCATTGCATGACCTTGTCTCATAAAATCAAATAAATCAAACAAAGGCAACTTGTCAGGCAATATTCTGAGACTGACTTAATATCCAGTTGCTTTTCATGTTTGTGTCTATTTTTTTGTTCCCAGGTGACCCTCAGACTACAGTAATTATTACGTGAGCATTTGGCACAGGATGACCTTTTAATTTCTTTCATTCCTTTCACCTTTCCTTATTGAAATTCTACCGTAAGAACGCTCCCTCTATTTATTTATTTAATCCTTCATTCCTGTCACTCTGTTAATTCATGGATTCCGGTTCCTCTTATATTCATTATAGTCCATTCGGCTATTGCATTATTTCTCAAACTGTTCCGGATGTGACTCAGGGATCCGCATCAAGTTGGCATCTGTGTTTTAGAAACTATTTTTCTGGTCATTTTTGAGTATTTTCTCACTTCCGTAACCACAACACGCTTCACCCCGTGTTTTCCCCATCCCCGCCCTTGAATGGCCCTTCGTCTCTGACGTGCGGAGATCCGCATTCCTAAGTCAAGAGCGTCTCTGGGATCAGGACCCCGTAGCCTGTGGTCCCCACGGTGGGCAGAGGCGCGTCTGTTTCTACATCCCTCTATTTGTAACGTATATTTCTTTTTTTATTGGTACATTTTATTGGTACTTTATATATATATATATATATACACATCACAATTACGCTCCACATTGAGAATTTTTACCAGTATATGACACAACTTATTTCTCATTTTCCCCCCACCCACCCTCCTCCCCCACCTCTATACACAAAAGCACTGTTTCTTTTTTCCAATTAATGTTTTTCTTTCTTTATTATTTACCCCTAAGCCCCATTACCCTTCAAATATTTACTATTTCACAATAGCAATCGTACCTTCAGGACATACTCATATGTATGTATATTTATAAAACCACGAGCGTGGACTGATACTGCTGGTTCTGGCCCAGCACGGCAGCATGCATGCCAGACCCTCACTGCTCATGACTCCTTTCTCGGGCTGTAAGAAATGTGTCTCTCATTATCTAATGATAGGCTAACTCATTTTCTCAATCCCAGAACAACAAATGTAGTTTCAAAATTTCCAGCCACCTCTGAGAAAAGTCTTCTTCCTGGGGCTGGAGATTTAGCTCAGTGGTTCTGGCGCCTGCCTGGCAAGCACAAGGTTCTGAGTTCGATCCCCGGTAACCACATACAATGCTGGGTGTGGTGATTTCACGCCCACCAGCAGTCAATACCACATACCACAGTGCCGGGCGTGGTGGCTCACACCTGTCATCCCAGCACTCGGGAGGCAGAGACAGGAGGATTGCTGAGTTCCAGGCTTGCTTGGGCTCTATAGTGAGCTCAGGGCCAGCCCAACCTACAAAGCGAGACCCTGTCTCAAAAACAAACAAACAAACAAACAAGCAAAGTCCCACAAGAAGTCATCTTCCTAACCAGAGTAAAACATTTGCATTTTGTTCTATCTTCGATGTGAAAATTCACAGCCGATCCTTACTTTTTATTGATATTAAAGTCACCTATTGACAAAGCACAGTATTTCCGTGCACTTTTTAAACGGTAGGCTACACACCCAACAACTGTTTTCTTGAGAGGATGTGAAACCCAAGTTCGGGTCTCCGTCTCAGTGGGCGGAGTGAGCCGGTCCCAGTGGGGTCAGGGCGCCCTCCCCGGCCGCAGGGAGGCCCCAAGGCGCGGCCACCGCCGTCATCCACGGACAGAACCCTCGCGGCCGGCTCTCCGGCGCCCGGAGCCATCTCCGAGCCCGCGCGCGCCTCCCGCGGCCCCTGCTTTGCCACCCCTCCCCCGCCGGAGAGCTCCCGGGGGTCCTGCCCCGGCTGTGGACTCTCTTCCCCCTCATTTTCCCTGGGAGTCAAGCTGGGCCGTTTGCTCTTCTGAGCCCAGAGAGCCAGTGACGCGGCCGATCGTTCCGCAGCGCGAGTTTGTGGAGCCGCCGCCCGCCCGGGCGCGCCCCCCAGCACGCAGCTCCCGCACGTCCGCCAGGCCTCCGGCGCCTCCTGGCTCCCGGAATGTTTCTCTTCGGTGAACGTCTTACCCTCGATGGGCCTATTCCCGTTTTCTTGACCTTGCGGGCTCCGTTCCTATTTCTTGGTTGTTACTTTCTTATTCCTTTATTGCTATTTTATGGGGGCTGTCAGCTCAGAGGTGGAGCCTACAAGCTCGAGTCAGAGTCTCAACCTGCAGAACCTCGAAACATTTTAAGGCACCTCGCTCGGCCCCAGCCTGGGGCTGCTTTAGTTTTTACGAGCTAAACAAGACATCTGGTGACTTTTCGTTGCGGGTGGACATTTACAAACCAAAATGTCACTTTCCAGTTCAGTTATTAATCTTTGCTAAAGAATCGCTGTAGCTTATTACAATAAAATCTATCACCAGTGTGGGTAAGATGAATTAATTTCCCCCAAAGCCAGTACCTCCAGCTTCCACGGTATTTACTGAAAGACACGCAGAGATTCCCAGGATAAATGTGTCATCAGCCAAGTACCATGTAGCTGTGTATGTTCTGGCGTGTCTGCTACAAAGTTATTTCTAATTATCCTACAGTCTATGTTAGATATCTCTTCCTCAAAAAGGAAATCGCTGTTCATTTTCACTTGAAATCCTCATCCCAAATCTTGGCCTGGCACGTGAAAGGAACCTTTGATTCATTCTTTTCAAGGATTAAGACTTTGGTGCTCTGTTGAGTGAGAGCGAGCATTTCACCCAGCTGTGTGGAGTGAAGTCGGGGTGGTGGTGTCTGAATACTTAGCTGATTAGGACAGATGTCCACGTAGTCTGGGGGTCTTGCTTTCTCACCCACTGCTGAAAGTACTCACTGCAAGTGAGTCGTAAGCCCTTGAACAGCTCTAAGGGTTGCTTCTTAGTTTTACCAATTACTGGTCAGGGAAAATTCACTGATTTCATTCTAGCTATTTCAGTCATCACGAATCTTTCTCTTTTCTAGCATCCAAATAGTGTTCCTGTTATCCCATGTCCCCTTTTCCTGTGTGCCCATGTTTTGTTCAGAGGCTTTTCATCCATTTGCAGTTCGAAGTAGGGTTCTGAGTGGGCAGAAATAAATGTTTATTTTGTATGAAATTTTCAAAAGCAGCATACCAGAAGGCCGAAGGGATATATCCTTAGAAATAGCAACAGTCCCAGTAATGGCAAAAGGAAAAATAGGACTACTGGTTCAGCCAAATTAATCTGTTCACTGGAAAAAAGAAACGCTCCTCTTCCTTTGTAAGGGGCCTTGACTTCTTCTAATGGGTTCGTCTCCTTACTCCAGATCACACGGCTGTCTGGTGTTCCCTGTGGCTCAAGCAACTAAAAACCCTGGCAGGGAGAAACTGCGACCAGGAGGCCGTCGCCCAGTTCAGGGTGACCCCAGGACGTCAGGGGGAGGCGGTGTGCACGGTGAGCAGATGTGTGGTGAGAGAGGGTGTCCTGTAGGTATTTAAACCGCCGCCTCTCTCCAGGCGAGCGCCTACTGCACAGCACCGTCATTAACTTCTCTGGCCTCTGGGTAAAAGAGCAAACACAAAGCTTCTCCTGGGAAAAAATTAGACTCATCTCTAAAAGAAGGCCAGATTTCCAAGGACGGACTTCGATGCCGAAGGTCAAGCCTGTCTTGCTGCGTTGGCATCCTGGGGCCTGGTGAGAATAGACCGACCGTGTCTGCTGCGGTGTGATAGCACAGCCGTGGCTGCTCGGAGTGAGTTTCCTCTCGGCTGTGGGGGTCTCACGTCTGAACCAAGTTGTGGGCAGGATGGCGTGCTCAAGGCCTGGGGGATTCGGTCCAGTTTCTGGCAGCTCCAGGCTCCCTTTGGTTTACAGCTACACCCCCCACTCTCCTTTTGTGGCTTCTTGGGTTTGTGGCTCTTCTTTCTCTTACAGAGGCACTTACTGTTGGATTTAGAGTCCCTTTGCATGACCCAGGACTATCTGTCTCAAGATCCATAATTATGTCTGTAAGGACCATTTTTTTTTCTAGAAGAGATCATATTCATAGTTTCTGAGTGATAGGGATTGGATTGGACGTGTCTTTTTAGGGTTAGCAGTAGCCAATTATACTTGTTTAGATATTGTGGAAATGATAGGAAAAGGGTCCAGCTTGCTCATGGGCTCTCATGCCTGGGCTCTGAAGTTCACAAAGCTTTCTGGCATTCTGGTTCATCAGAGCCAGTACGATAAGGAGACCCTGCCATATTAAGAAGAGAAACAAGAACAAATTGCTTTATTAATCACTGCAAGACTCACTTGATGGAGGGACAAGCTAGGGTCACAGGCATTTGAGGAAAATCAACAGTATGTGAAGAAAAGGCCAACAAGGGCATAACTGATAAGAAAAAATATTCCAAAGAAGGTGTTACACACTGAGGTGTCCCCTCCAGCTCCACACGTTGAGCCCCCAAATCAAATTATGGTTTATTTGGACATAGTATCTTCAGAAAAACAATCAAGTGAAATAAGGTCATAAGTGAGGGGCCCCATCACATAAGGACGGGGTCCCCATAGGAAAGAAAGAGTTACAGAGAGTCCTCTATACATGAAGAAAAAGAAACCCCCCGAGGACAGTGACAGGTCCTACACAAGCCATGAGGATGGAATCCTTAGAGACCAACCCTAATGCATCTTCACTTTGATCATGGAGATGTCTGCTTTCTAGAACTGCGAGAAAATACATTTTTGTCCTTTAAGCCACCACATCTTTAGTGTTCCATTATGGCAGTCTAAAACAATTACAACCAAAGAGATTTCACATACTGTTTAGAGAGAGAGAGAACGAGAGAGAGAGAGAGAGAGAGAGAGAGAGAGAGAGAGAGAGTCTAGGAGGTACTGCTTTCATAAAATGAGAATATACTCCTGGGACATCAAGACATTCTGAGACCAAAAGTCTTCGAAACTTGAAACCTAATTTCCAAATGAAGACACTCATTAGGAGAACTGGAATAGTATTGAGAAAATCTCCCATGGCAAAACAAAAGGAAAACGAAAGAAGAAAAATATTAAGAGTAAGGTTAGAGATGTGCAGGGTCGAGCAGACATTCAATACTCGATTAATAAGATTTCAAAATAAATCAAGAAAGCTGGAGAGGGGAAAATTAATTTTAAAAATAGATGGATGAATCCTAAAGCTAAGGAAATCCAAACATTCCAAGTAGAAGGGATAAAAATACACCTAGATAAGCCCTTATGAAATTTCATAGCCCAAAGGATAAAGAAAACACCAGAGCGTGCAGAGATAAAATGAAAATACCTTTTACAAAGGAACAAAATCACAGAGACATAAGAATAACAATACCAGAAGCTAATAGATGAGATAGAAGGGCCTTTAAAGTTCCAGAGGGAAAGGCTATTGGGTATTGTTAACACTAAGAATCAATTTTCACTGCGTGCTGTGTGATAGGCATAGCTAAATATGTTTTATAGAGTACAAGATTTAATCACCTCAGTCATTTTTGAAGTAAATATTGCTAATGTTAAATATGCTCTTCTAGCTGAGGAAACGGAAACAGACACCTAAGTAGAATTACTGGCTAATGTTCAGCTACATTAATATTCAGGGGTGATGTCAATGAAAACCTAATTCAGACATTCATGACATTGCGTCAGGAATCACAGAGTTTATTCTGGAAACAAATACAAGAACACAAATGAGAAAAAAAGAAAGAAAGAAAAAGCAAAGTGATCCCACCACAAAGAACACAGGGGATACACGAAATGGTTTAACTGCCGAGCTCCGAAGAAATCCTGGGACAACAGCTCAGTGTGAGTTTAGAAAACAGTGAATCTGGTGCATCTGGCACGATCTCAGTGAACAGGCCGCACTGCCCTGGTTAGCGAGACAGGGCCCTCAAGGGCGCCAGACTGTGGCGGGGCAGGGGCGGTCACAGGCGTCCAGTGAGAACGTGCTGGACCTTGAGTGTGTTTTTCTTTTCAATCACGTAGACGTGCTGACTTAGGAATATACTCACCAGAACGCGGCTTTGAAGGTACATCACTGTGCTAAAATACATATCATTACACAGTCCTGGCAAAGGCTACCGAGGCTTTTTCCGACTTTCAGAACATGTGTATTATGTATATTCACATAATGAAAACATTAAATTCAAGCATCTTTGAAGAGGAATATAGGTCGACCCTGATCACACAGACGCTGTGGTGGAGCAGACAGAAGCCAGAGATACCGGAGAGACTCAGGAGGAAGAGCCGTGTGTGAGGAGGCGCCCTGGACGGCCACGCGCAGCGCAGAGGCAGGACGTGCTGTGCTTCTTGGGTCCTTGGCACACGGGGCACTGGCGGGAGCTGGCAGTCCAAGACGCTCCGCAGGGAGCCAGCGCGCGCGAGTGGAGACAGGACCGGGCTGGGACCGTCTGCGGCTGCCCCGAGCCGAGGCCACCGAGGCAGGAAAGGACGAGGAGTCAGGGTCAGGCAGGAGGACTTGACGGCGGTGCAGACGACGGTCGATCAATACGGTGTTTGGGAGCAGAGCCTGCCCGCCGGGGCGTCTGGCGCGTGGCTTGGAAAACAAGGGCACTGGCTCAGAAGCCGCTGCGAATCCCGATCCGTCTGCCCCAGCCAGATAACCGTGTTCCTCGCGTGGAAGGGTGAAGTTTTCTGAATTTGACTGGCGCCCGAAGGGCGGGCGTGGGGCCGTGCGTGGGCCAGGGTTTCTCGGAGGGCGAGGTCCCGTGGCTGGCACTCACGCGCGGAGGATCCCTGCAGGTTGTTTAAACAGGAAGCCCACATTTTCTCCTTGCTCCGGACCTTGAAATGTATGTGTCTGGCCTAGAGTACATAGTGGTGGGTCCAAACAGGTACTGTCTAAACTCTAAAGCTTGGGGGAAAGAGGAACTGAAGTTTAAGTAGATTTTAAATGATAAGGTTAGGCAATAAACACACAAACATACTGTTCGACTGAGGTGTGAGAGATGTTATACACATTCAGCTTATGTGGACAATGTCCCTTACTATGAAGGGCCAGTGTCAGTAAATATTAAGGCTTTAGAGTAAAAAAATAGAGTAGAAGTGCATTAGAATCGCGGCTTAAATTTATAGGCAAAATGAACATAAACACTATGAAAAATTTTATTGAATGAAGTGGTAAGTTTTTAATTGAAAATTTAAATTTTTCTATTTAATACCTTTTTACATAGTTTCCTTCTCTTGTTGTATATGCAGCTTAACGTTCAGAAATGAAACTGTTAAGTCAAACAATGGATTGACCACACTTTATTTATTTATTTTTTTATTTTGAGACAGGGTCTCGCTTTGCAGTTCAGGCTGGCCCTGAACTCACTATGGAGCCCAGACAAGCCTTGAACTCAGCAATCCTCCTGCCTCTGCCTCCCGAGTGCTGGGATCACAGGCGTGAGCCACCACGCCCCGGCATATTGACCACACTTTTAATTTTTCCACCTGAAACTGCACTAAATTGAGAATAAAGGGCAAAAAAGAGGGAGAAGTTCTCAAAGATGAAGAGAACAGAAAGACTGACACTAAAGAGCAGGGATGGCACCGCCTCTCTTGAAGATGGAGATCAATAGGCAAGTGACCTCTACGGGGCAGGGCAGCCAGTCCTCCGCTTGCCTGTGGACATGCCAGGCCCCGGCTGAGCGAGCCGTGGGCAGGCCTGGGGGTGGCGCCGGGGGAGAGGGCAGGGCTGCATGTGGGAGCTGAGAGGACCAGAAAGAGTCTGTGCAGGAGAGGGGACCTGATACCTCACCTTCTGCATGTGGAAATCTCGGCGACTGGGCTTTGGGAAGAGGCCCAAAGAAGAAAACAAACATAATCCTTCACAGACATTGGGCAAACAGGCAGCTCTAAGAGAAACTTGCCTATTCCAAAACTGAGGAGTCACTGTACCGTCGCTGCCTCCCCCACCAACCCGAGATGGCTGCTGGACGGACAGACTCACTCGTGGGCTGGAGCTTCCCACAAGTGGCCACGATGTCCCCACGCGGCGTGTGAACTGGGAACCGAGGAGGCTACACGTGCTTGCAGGAGCTCGTGGGACAAGGGAGAAAGGCCACACAGACACAGGACCGTCACTTGCCAACAATCAGCTACGCCACTGAGGGAAGGAAGAGAAACTTGTAATAACAACGACAGAGCCCATGCTGTCATCTTGATGGATTTAACAAGCCATTATATCCAGTAAGCAAAACAGAATCGTGTGAAGAGGCAAGCAAGAAAGGTAGAGAAGAATATAGAGAGCTTAGACATTAAAGCCATGTTAATAAAATAAGAAGGGAGAAAGAGACTTACTCAGGAATATAATGTGGGAACCTGCACCATTTAAACTGCAACACGACGCCTCCTGTGATTTAAGGTGACAAGTGCGAACTGAGGTAAACTCAATGAAATCATGTCTTAGGCAAAAGCACGAAGATCTCAATTTTAGGTTTACTAGGTGCCGAAGACCAGTCCTGAAACCAGCGAGGCTCCTCCATGGAGGTGTGAGCCCTGAAGGTTAGGGTGGACACTTGGAGAGTCGGCTGCAGAAATTTAACAGGAGTCGTAGAGCAAAATAGTGGAAAATCAGCAGGGAAGTGCGTTCTGCCGATCACGAAGCAGCTGAGAAATACGTGTATAAATTTGCTAGGATCATATTGGATGAACGTCTTAATCCTGAACGAAATTGCGGATGAAACAGGCCTGTATGGGTGCCGCACTACGGCGGCCGCACGGGCTGTGGAGACCCCGCAGGCCCCGGGGAGGTGACTTCTCTTGGCGCCTGGCTCTGCAGGGGTCGAAGGGGAGGGGCCCGCATGGCAATGCTTCAGTGACTCAAGGTCGCAGTTTTAATGTTCTGGACCTCTATGCTACCCATCCTTCTCCTGAAATTTTTGAAAAAATAAAAGTATTTTGGCATTTGGTTTTTCTCCACAGTGCTAAATGTGTAACACAGACTTAAATCGCATATTAAATCCTTTCTACATTCCTTATTGTATATTTAAATCAAATCATTGTGGAGTCGTTCAGTGAAAGTTCTTGGTCACGCCATTTACATGCCATGGGGGAACAAATTCCCCTGTCCACTTGTTTTCTTTTTTCCTTAAATTGCATGACTGCTGAAATTAATAAATGCTTAGGAATCTCAAATAAGAGAGAGTTGAATCTAAGGATGTCTCTTCTGTGGTAACAAATGCTTAGAACAAAGTTGATACAAGAGGTAAATGGCTTCAAACTTCACCATGGAAACCTGAATTAGGGAGCGCGTGTGGAAGTGGGGCGGGGCTGGAAGGCCTGAAGGTCAGGATCAGTAACTTTCACGTCAGAAAATGAGCCCACGAGGCAATATCAATATTTAATAAATAACATGAAGGATTAAGTACAAGGTTTAAGTTTAAAAGTCACTCAATTACTCGGCCGGGCGTGGTGGCTCACGCCTGTAATCCCAGCACTCGGGAGGCAGAGGCAGGAGGATTGCTGAGTTCGAGGCTTGCCTGGGCTACAGAGTGAGCTCAGGGCCAGCCTGAACTACAAAGCGAGACCCTGTCTCAAAAACGAACAAAACAAAAAACAAAAGTCACTCAATTACTAACCTGAAAATGAACATGTTGGAAAAAGTAGAACCTGGGGTGTTGTTCACTGATGGGCATCAGACAGGAAACATTCGTGTGAAGTCTTCTTTTTTTTTTTTTTTGAGACAGGGTCTCGCTTTGTAGTTCAGGCTGGCCCTGAGCTCACTCTGTAGCCCAGGCAAGCCTGGAACTCAGCAATCCTCCTGCCTCTGCCTCCCAGGTGCTGGGATGACAAGCGTGAGCCACCACACCCGGCATTGTATGTGGTTACCAGGATCGAACTCAGGACCTTGCGTTTGCAAGGCAAGCACCACAACCACTGAGCTAAATCTCTGGCTCTGACGTATTCTTTTAAATCAGTGAAATGTGGTCATCCCCAAGCCCCTCCTCTCACTTCCCAAAGGATCTGCTTTGATTAGTAACAACTGTATGTGGGTTTTCGTTAAGGGTCTCCACGATTCTAAGTAAAACACGCAAAGGAAAAGCAAGAGGTTGAATCCTAAGGGAGATGTTACTGAGAAAATTCTGCAGGAGAGCCATGTTATTTTAGAGCATGCCTCTACATACTCCATCTCATTCCATCCTCGTGGCGATTTTGTGAGTTTAGCAGCCTTTTCATTAACACGTCACTTTACGGCGTGAAGAACCGAGTGCAGAGAAGATGGCTAACATGCCCGGTGTCTCACGGACATGGGAATGTTGCTGCTGTCATCAGATTGTAAATCGTGCCATCTACTCTTACGCTGAGTTCTGTATATCAGCGGCTCCCACACTCACCTCTGTAGCGCACTGGGTCAGAAAGACTTATTTGGGGCCTAGAGCTTCTTTTCATGCAAACTCCCAAGTGTCTTCCTTTGACCGTGAGCACCCTGAGCCCTGTGGCTCCCAGAGCGCGTGCAGCCGCCGAGGACTCGAGGCCCTTCTTCAAGCACTTGTGTCCCGCTCAGCTTTTCACCTTCCACGTCTCGTCTTATAAACACCCAGGGCGGAGAGCTGAAGTCTGACCTTCGTTTCCTTCAGGTATCGTTCTGTCATTCTGGGGGTGGTATTTTTAGAGATGACTTTTGTAAAGTCTGAATGTCCCTCTGACATTCAGACTTACATTTCTAGGCTCTTCTCTCCTCTGGGATCTGTGCTGTGATGATTGTTCTCAAAAGGACATGTCAGTTTCTGTAGATTTGTCGAGATGGCATTTTGCTTTTCTTTCACAGTTCTGGAATTGGGCTCTGACAATTTGTTCCTTGAAGTTGAGTATAGATTCAGAATGTCCTGTTTCCCATCCACTTAAATCCCACCCTAAATCCTTTCTGCATTCCTTATTGCGTGTTTCAACTGGGTCATATTAGTGTTTTTCATTGAAAACCTCGAATCAGGATTTTGATCGAGAAGGCCTGGGTGGCTTCCTCCCAAGGACTCCTAACCAATCACCCTCAGTATCTGGTGTATACCTTTTCTTTCTGGAGAAGTATTACAGCATCGATAATCGGTGGGTTTCGTGCATTTGTACCATTTTATAGTGCTAATTTATAGAAGGTTGTAAAATAATCAGTTTAGTTGAAACTACCGTGTTTTCAAATGGGTAGATCTGATAGCATTTTCTTGCTTATTTTTGTGATATTGAACAACTTATTTACAGAATCTGCATCTCAGTTTACTAACGAGGAATGCTTTTGCTGTAACTTTGACCTGGAAT
>PVIC010044375.1:0-15047 GCA_004025085.1 Thryonomys swinderianus
AAAAAAAAAAAAAAAAAAAAAAAAAAAAAAAAGAATGATATGCAGCTTAAAATTTGTGGCTAGGGGTGCTGGAGATTTAGCTCAGTGGTTCTGATGCCTGCCTCGCAAGCACAAGGTCCCTGGTTCTAGTCCCAGCAACCACATACAGCAACACTGGGCATGGTAACTCATGCCCACCAGCAATCAGTACCCCATACCACAATGATGGGCATGGTGGCTCACATCTGTAATCTCAGTGTTCAGAGGCAGAGACAGGAGGGTTGCTGAGTTCAAGGCTTGCCTGGGCTACACAGTGAGCTCAGAGCAAGACTGAACTACAAAGCAAGACCCTGTCTGAAAAAAAAAAATTGTGGCTGAGGTGTATCTCTCTAAAGGAGTGAGTGCTTGGCACAGGCCCTGGGTCCAATCCCCAGCACCTAAAAACTTCTGTCAATGAATTATTTATTTCTGGAATTTAATATCTCTGGATCATGGTTGACTACAGATAACTGAAATCTTGGATAGTGAAATCATGTACAAGAAGAACTACTGTAATTCAAAAAAATTTTTGATAAAATCTCAAATGTGCATATAAGTGAGAAAAAAGAATACAACTTTTAAAGTTTATACCAGCTTTTGAGAATCTATCAAACATTTGGAACTAGTAATGAAATATGGGTGAAACAATACTTTTACATTTGAGGCTGTCTCCTCAGGTGTTACCACAAAAACCTGGAAGATCTGGGCCTTGAATTTACCTTTCCAGATGCTAGTGATTCTCTGGTCCTTGTGGGAAAAGTACCACTCTGTTTTATAGAAAGAGAAGCCAACGAACTTCGAAGAGGAAGATCTCCCGTGACCAAGAGCATTGTGGAGGTGAGACCCAGCTCCCTGCATCCAAGATATTGCTGAGTGATAATAACCTCGCATTTTGCCTAGAGATTCTCTTCATTCATCTTTATTCAGCATGCATTTGTATTATTTCCCTGCAGTGTGTAAGCTGCTAAAAATTTAAAGATGAATTAGCTCTTCTAGGTGAAGAGGAAGGACATTTAGATAATTACAGTACAGTGTATTTGGGTAGCAGAGATATATTCAAAAAGTGTTTTGGAAACACAGAATGATTGCTATTGTGAGGAAGGAGAAGTGAAGGAAACTGCTACAGAAAGGCTATATTTTCTTAAGAAAAGTTACAGAAAGTTACTTTTCTCATCACTGAGATACAGTACCTACCACCCACAAGGTAAAGGAGAAAAGTTGATTTCAGCTCCAGTCCATGGTCAGCTGGCTCCATGGCAGGGTGGATAGCAGAGGACATGGCACAAGTTTGTGGTGTGATAGGCAACAGGGAGCATGAGCAGCATCAGCTGCTTTCCATCTTCCTTTTTGATCCCATCCAGGCTGAAAGCCTGGAACAGTGGTGCCACCTATTCCCAGGTGGGCTACACCCAGTACTGTGCTAAACCAATCAGTGTACTTTATTTATTTACTTACTTATTTATACTTATTTATTTTGAGACAGAGTCTCACTTTGTAGTTCACACTGGCCTCGAACTCACTATGTAGCCCAGGCAAGCCTCAAACTCACAACAGTCTTCCTGCCTCTGCCTCCTGAATGCTAGGATTACAGGCGTGAGCCACCATGCATTGTGGTGTGTGGTACTGATTGTTGGTGGAGTATGGGTTACCACACCTGGTATTGTGTGTGGTTACCAGGAATTGAACCAGGGACCTTGCACTTGCTAGGCAGGTGCTGGAACCACTGAGCTAAATCTCCAGCCTCTATCAGTATACTTTAGTACTACATACCCTTGATCTAGTGTCACATACCCTAGATCCCTCCACCTCCCCAAAGCCCACTTATGGGTACATGAGTCTTTGAGGCATCTAGATATAAGCTATGACAGAAAGAGGTAGAAAAGGGCATCCCAGTCAGAGGAGCCTGCACCAGAGACTAGAAGCACGTCCAGTGTGTGAGGAACTATCAGTAGACAGCCCCAATTAAGGTACATGTTGGAGCTGAGTGTGATCCCAGCACTTCTGGGAAGCTAAAGCAGAAGGATTGCAACTTTGAGTCTAACCTAGCAATTAAGCAACTCAGCAAGGCCCTATCTCAAAATAAAAAATTAAAAAGGATTCAGGATCTAGCTCAGTCCCAAGACCCTAGGTTCATTTCCCAGTACCACAAAAATCAGTAAAAATTTAGCCAGGCATGATGGCACACACTTAGCAAGCTGAAGCTGGACCATTGAGAGTTCAAGGCCAGCCTGAAGTACATAAGAAAGAGCCTGATTCAAAAATAAATGAACAGCTGGGTGTGGTGGCTCACGCCTGTAATCCCAGCACTCAGGAGGCAGAGACAGGAGGATTGCTGAGTTCGAGGCTTGCCTAGACTACATAGTGAGCTCAGGGCCAGCCTGAACTACAAAGCGAGACCCTGTCTCAAAAAAAAAAAAAAAAAAAGAACAAATATGTAAAAATATTTTTAAAAAGGCTACAGGTGTAGGCTGTTCAGCATGCAGGAAGGCCTGAGTTCAGTCCCTGATACTGGAAAAACCAGAATTTTCAGTATGATTATTCTATGCTTTGGCAGACATGTGAGAGCTACTGCTGGGTTGTGGCATTGTTAGATGACTGTTACTAACTTTTCACTCTACATCATTTTTCATTCCTTTTTTTTTTTTGAGACAGGGTCTCGCTTTGTAGTTCAGGCTAGCTCTGAGCTCACTATGTAGCCCAGGCAAGCCTCGAACTCAGCAATCCTCCTGTCTCTGCCTCCCGAGTGCTTGGGATTACAGGCGTGAGCCACCACGCCTGGCACTGTGGTATGTGGTATTGATTGCTAGTGGGCATGAGTCTCCACATCCAGCATTGTATGTGGTTACCAGGGATCGAACTCAGGACCTTGCACTTGCGAAGCAGGTGCTGGAACCACTGAGCTAACCTTCCAGCCCTCTTCCCTTTTTTTTGAGAAAAGGTCTTGTTATGTAGCCCAAGCTGGCTTTGAACTGATTGCAGTCCTCCTGCCTCAGCTTTCCAAGTGCTAGGATTACAGGTGTGTGCAACCATGTCTGGCTATTTCAGTTTTCATTTCAGTTTTTGTTTTTGTTATCTGCCCCCATCCTTGTTTTGTTACATTTTCTTCATTTTTTCTCTGCTGATTTAGAAATCAGTACCTGAGCTGCTGAAACAAGCACATGATTTAAAAATTATGTACTCCATTTGTGTCATTTAAAGTACTATCCCTTAATGTACAATAATTCTTGGTTGGATTCACAATGTTTTTATGTTGTGTGTAAAATATGTAGTGTTGAGCCAAAAGGTATAGTTCTATTTCCTCTTACAGAGACAGTACAGTCTCTATAAAAAGACTTGTTTTCATTAAAGTGAATTTTATTAAAGTGAATTTCTTGTTTTCATTAAAGTGAATTTCTTTGTGTTCTCAAAAAAATAAATAAAGTACTATTCTTGAATTTTAGTTACATACTTAGGAAAATTTAAAGGCAATTTTATTATCCTGTTCCTAAACTGTCAAAAACCTTTGAACCCCTTATTTTACTTATCACTTCCTGTTAGTCTTCCATGATGTCGTTCAGTATTTAATCCCACCTTGGTTTAATTCCCTCAGTGATCATTAATTTTAGAATCAGCAGTTATTTGATCAAAATGTTTACCAGTCTGTTCACTGTTGCTTTTTGCCTCCTACTAATTACTTCTGTTTGGTTTCTTTTTTTTTTTTTTTTTGAGACAGGATCTCGGTTTGTAGTTCAGGCTGGCCCTGAGCTCACTATGTAGTCCAGGCAAGCCTTGAACTCAGCAATCCTCCTGTCTCTGCCTCCCAAGTGCTGGGATTACAGGCATGAGCCACCACGCCTGGCCTGTTTGGTTTTCTTTTTACTGAAATAAATCTCTTAAAGTTCTTTTATTAAGAGTCCATGAGTGGGGCCAGAGATTTAACTCAGTGGATCCACTGCCTGCCTAGCAAGCACAGGGTCCTGAGTTCAATCCCCAGTAAACCCCATACAACAATACTAGGTGTGGTGACTCACACCCACCAACAATCAGTACTACATACCACAATGCTGGGCATGGTGGTTCAAGCCTGTAATCCCAGCACTTGGGAGGCAGAGACAGGAGGATTGCTGAGTTCGAGGCTTGCCTGAGCTACACAGTGAGCTGAGGGGCAGCCTGAACTACAAAGCGAGACCCTGTCTCAAAAAAAAGAGCCCATGAATGATAAACTGTTCTTGGAAATACTTTATTTCATCTTCACACTTTAATGACTATCTATCTAATGCAGAATCCCACCCTGCCATTTATCTGCCAGCATTTTCAAAATATTCTATTACAGTTGACTTTGTTTCTGCCATTGAAGTCCATTCCTCATCTATCACCACTCTAATCTGATTTTCTTTCTGGTTGCTTTTAAATTGCTTTTTTTGTCTTTGATGTTCTGAAGTTTCCTGAATTTATGTTCGTTTTCTTCATGGGGTTCCTCATGTCTTTGCTTCAAGCTTTGCTTCTTCCCTGTTCTCTCTTCCCCTGAAAGTCTATCCCATAAGATGTCTATTGCCCTTATTTTTCTATTCTCTGTGACTCTTACGCTGTCTGTGGTGCATTCTGGGAAATTTCCTTCATTTCTGTTCCAGTAAAGTCTTTCTTCATCTGCTTTTTATTGTTTTAATTTTTATTTTTATTAGTATGTTTGCAGTACATAGTGATTACATTCATCACAGGGAGTTGGTACATGTTCACAACACATCTTGATTCTCATGTCTCCTTCCTCTCTTATCTGCTTTTTAATGACATCTTTAACTTACACACTGAATTTTTATTTTGATGAGTGTATTTTTTATTTCCAGAAGTTTTATTTGGTTCTTTTGCAAATCTGGCAGGTTTTTTTTGTTGTTGTTGTTGTTTTTTTTTTTTTTTTTGAGGCAGGGTCTTGCTTTTGTAGTTCAGGCTGGCCCTGAGCCCACTGTGTAGCCCAGACAAGCCTCAAACTCACCAACCCTCCTGCCTCTGCCTCCTGAGTGCTGGGATTACAGGCGTGAGCCACCACACCCATCATTGTGGTGTGTGGTACTGATTGCTGGTGGGTGTGAGTCACTAGGCCTGTATTGTTGTATGTGGTTACTGGGATCAAACTCAGGAACTTGTGCTTGCTGGGCAGGCAGGGACCCACTGAGTTAAATCTCTGGCCCCCAGTAGTTCGTTTTTCTTATGGTTTTTACTCCTGACTCTGTTTGGAGCACAAGGAAATGAACATCAACACAGTCTACCATGTGTCTGGAAATCTGAATTACTTTAGTAAATCCAAATAAACAATTAGAAGATAGACTTAGTAGACAAGTCATGGGATAGGTGGGTCAATTTAAAGACTTGAGGCAGGTAAGCACTGCGAAGGCTTTTGCATTGGTTCTGACATGAGAGAACGAGGGATTGGGTCACTAGAGCTGGGAATGGAGAGGAGGGTAATACCGAGATCTTCTTTGGGAGGTAGAATCAAGAAGACCTGGTGAGCAACAGCGTAGAAAAGGAGGAAAGGTGTGTAACAGCGGTTCTGAGGGTTCTATCCAGACGGAAGAAGGATGGTGCCATTTGGAGAGAAAGGTGATAGAAGCACACCTGGCAAGGGGGTAGTTGAAAACCTCGATGTAGATACACAAGTCTCTTCAGATGGAATGTCTGGTGGACAGACAGATCTGCAGATCTTGCACTTGGAAGAGAAATCTAGGCTGCATGTGTCTATTCAAGACTCAACAGCATTTGCATTTTTTTAATTTTTATTTTTTGTCACCAGGTATTGAACTCAGGACCTTATGCTTATGAGGCAGATGCGAGAATCACTGAGCTAAATTCCTAGCCCCCAGCATTTACATTTTAATAACAGCAGGAACTAGAGAAGGCTGGGAGAAGTAAGCTTGTCCTGGAAGAATATAGAGTAAAAAAGGAAGATCTTTCATTTATTTATTTGGTATCAGGGATCAAAGTCATGACCTCGTGCTTGCAAGGCAGGCGCCAGAACCACTGCACTAAATCCCTGGCCCTAAAGAGTAAAAAAAGAGAAAGAGCAAAGGGTGCAGTGTGCAGCACCCCAGCGTTCAGGGTGTGTGTGCTTTGGCAAAGTGATTGCTGAAAAGAGGAAACTGTAAGGATGGTGGAAAATATGTGAAGAAGGAAGAAATCCAGGGAAAAGCAATACTGCCAAAGCTGAGGGCAGTTGTAAGCAAGAAGTGAACGTCAACGGTGGCCATAAAGTAAGCCCGAGAAGTTGGGTTTGGCTCCCATGAAGACAAAGGTTGTCTTGTGGGATCAGTTCCCACGCAGAAGGGTGCAGTGGGTCAAGAGTGAGCCAAGGGAGAGGGCGAGGCCGCGCCAGCGCTCTTTCCAACAGGAGGGTCAAATGTGGTCCAGAGTTTGGGGCAAGCAGAGGCTGAGGAAGGATATCTGTTTGTTTTAAGCTGGAAACGACTTGAGCATGTTTGTAGGCAAAGAATGAGAAGAAATTCAAGAAAAAGGGGAAGTTAACAATGCCAGCATTTAGGTTACCTTCATTTTAGTCTTTCCAGACGGGCCTTTCCATCCAGCAGCCTTTGGTTTGCCTTCCACAGAGCTCTTTACCCCCCACAGAACTTAATCTCTTCTAAAACTTGTGCTCCAAGTTGTCTTAAACCCAAGAGATAGGATCTGTTAGAATCTTTTATTGTAATTTGATCCTTAAAAATTTAACCAGAAAATTATAAAACTTTTCCTGAAGTTACTTCAAAGACTACCATTAAGGAGTTTACCTCAAAGTGAAACAAAGCTTGTAGTTTCAGACAATCTTGATCATGTTAAGTTGGGCTGATCAGGAGAGATTATGTTGATTCTGGAGGAAACTGCAACAGTTTGGTATTTTAAAGAGGTACTTGAATCCAGTGCAAAGATTAATACATATTTCTTTACTGTTCTATATCCCAGCCCAATGAATGGGGCTTTTTAACATTACTTAAATTACATAGCATTAATTGAACTTAGCAGTAATTGAAATAAAAGTGGACTGGGAACGGAGACCCTTCTTCTCCTCACTAGATTTACACACAGTCCCACAACAGCTAAGAAGTTAGGTTTGATTTCTGTCCACACTAAGCATTGTTAATCGGGTATTATGAGACATCTTTCTGTTTAGGTTGGTCTGCAAAAGTATGTGGCTTTTGGAATAGACACAAGCTAGTATCTTCCCCTTTAGCTCATAATAACTATGCTCATTTACAGGCATGTAGATTAGAGTGTCTAGAAAGAAGAAATTTCCAAGTCTGATTTAAAAGAGGAAATTACCGCCTCTGGGCATTATAGCACCTGCCTGTAATCCCAGCATTCTGGGAGGCTGAGGCAGGAAGATTGCAAGCTCCAATCCACCTTGGGCATCTTAATGACTTAGCAAGACCCTGTGTCAAAAAAAATTATTTTGAGTGAAGGCTCTGGTTTAGTACCAAGTACTGCTATAGGGGGAGAATGGAAGGAAGAAAGAAAGGGTAAGGAAGAAGAAAAGAGGAAGGGAAGAAAGGAGGAGAGAAGATAGGGGAAGACTGAAGGGGAGGAAGGGAGAAAGGAAAAGAGAAAAAAGCAAAAACAAAAGACAAGAAAGGGCATAAAAATCACTATGTTATAGTTTATAAAGAGGTAATTATTTGGGGCCACTGATTTAGCTCAGTGGTTCCACTGCTTTCCTTGCAAACACAAGGCCTTGACTTCATTGCCTGGTACTAAAAAAAAAGAGGTAATTAAATGTGCCAGATCTCAAAATATGCTTTGTGCTTCCAGCATTTAAGTGTTGGTAGCACTAAATAGTATTGGCTTTAAATTTCTTTAAACTTCTTTTGTCAATAATAATATCTCTTCTAGCCGGGCATGATGGTTCACGCCTGTAATCCCAGCACTTGGGAGGCCGAGGCAGGATGATTGCCGTGAATTCGAGGTGTTTGGGCTACATAGTGAGTTCAAGGTCAGCCTGAACTACCGGACCCTGTCTCAAAAACTAAAAACTAAAAAAAATATTATAATAATAATATCTACTAGGATGTAACTATTGAAAAGGTCAAATCAGGGACAGAGATACACAAGGGAGAAGAAACTTCTCAACAAAATGATTTGTAAAATAAGCTTTTGACCTAAAGGGAGTTGTCCCAAAAACGCCTGTGGGAAGTGACTATTCACTTAATGTTTATAATATTTAAGTGACTGTGCACAGTTGTGTTGATAATTTTTGTGTATTTATTCTCGGCTTCTCTGTAACATTAAACTTGTTCTGGCTAAGTTTATAAATATAAACGAACAGGCTTACACAAATAAATTTGTATCTAAGGGTTATACTGCCGGCACTGTCCCCTTCAGGAGATGTGTCTTAGAGAAGAAAATAAGGATATTTTGTGAACAGTCAAAAGGCAATAAAACAGAATAGTAGACTAATGCCTCCTATTTTCCTTTTTTCTCATAGGAATTAATTCGGGAACAAGTGGAGGTAAGCTTTTATCTTGGGGGTTCACAGAGAGACTCCGTACACAGAAGGCTTCACTGTCCTGTTCTCTTCTGTTGTTCACATAGCTGCTCCAGACCACAGGAGGCATCCAAGGGACACTGCCGCTGACAGTCCAGAAGGTGCTGGCCTCCCAGGCTTGCCATGGTGAGAGCCTCCACGGCCAGATGTTGAGTCCCCATGTGCTGAGCACCAGCAGCACTACAGTGACTATGAAAGATGCCAAAGGCACATTTCTGTTTGCCCCTTAAAAGTCTGATTTAGGTCAAGAAATCAAATGCTCATAAGACCCATAAGTAAGTAATACATTCCTGCTCCTGCCTGAGAAAATCCCTGAAAACAAGATTCTAACAAGGCAGGAATGCCTTTTACAAAAAAAAAGTCCATAAAACCAAGAGACAAAGATTGGTCCTAAAGCCTTCCTTTCCTCCTTGGCCATAGTGCCAATGTGAAGCAGTATTAGAATCATGTTAAAGAAGCCTAAGCAATATGTTACTCTCCCAGATACTTGGCTCTCACCTGGGACCAGCACTGGTTTCTGACCATTACCTTCTGGTCTCTCTCCTGTGTTTAGGGGCCATTAAGTTTAACGATCACCTGAACCCTGAGGAGAGCTATCGCCTTATTGAAGCTCTGTCCTGGTGCCAGCTGCCGTTCCAGTGTGCTCACGGGAGACCATCTATGCTGCCATTAGCCAATCTGGACCACTTGGAACCAGAGAAACAGGTACGCTGGTAACTAACAGTGGCAGGAAGAAATAGTTTGTCTTCTGCCATCCTGATGTAATCTGTCTTACTCCTTCTAAAAATATAGAAATATTTTAGAAAATATGGAGATTTCATATAAAGCCTACTGATTTTGTCTTCCAGCTCACATTCAAAATATAGTTTGTTCCTGTAATCCTAGCACTCGGGAGGCTGAGACAGGAGGATTGCTGAGTTTGAGGCTTGCCTGGGTTACATAGTGAGCTCAGAGCTAGCCTGAACTACAAAGCGAGACCCTGTCTCAAAAAAAAAAAAAAAAAAATATATATATATATATATATATATATATACATATATAGTTTGTTTGTTTGTTTGTTTGTTTTGCAGTACCGGGGCTTGAACTTGGGCTCTTGTGCTTCCAAAGGAGGCACGGTACCACTTGAGCTAAATCCCCAGCCCCAAAATGTAGTTTAGACAGAAGTGTCTGATCAGGGCCAGAGATTTAGCTCAGTGGTTCCAGTGCCTGCCTTGCAAGCACAAGGCCCTGAGTTCGATCCTGGTAACCACATACAATGCTGGGCGTGGTGACTCACACCCACCAGCCATCAATACCACATACCACAGTGCTGGGCATGGTGGCTCACACCTGTAATCCCAGCACTCAGGAGGCAGATGCAGGAGGATTGCTGAGTTCAAGGCTTGCCTGGGCTACATAGTGAGCTCAGGGCCAGCCTGAACTACAAAGCAAGACCCTGTCTCAAAAAAAAAAAAAAAGTGTCCGATCATCTACATGATGGGTTCATGTTTTTAACTTTAACACATGTACAGACTGAGGTATGCTATACATCTGTGTTGTCTGCTGGCTCTAGTTTTGTTAAGATATAGAAATTCTTCCTGGAGGCAGAGAAAGCTAGTAGAAGTACAGCAAATTCAGTGTTGATGAAACGAAGACTAAACATCCAGTTTCTTGATAGTCTGTGCTAGAAACACATACCTGGAGAGTGTATCTAGTCATCTCCAAGGATCCCTGAGTTGAGGTTCGAGGATCATCAGGCAGGAGGCCAAGTTTAAGAGAAGAGTTTCACATTCTGCCATGGACCTGATTCCTCAGCAACTCATGACCGTGATGTGGGTAATGCAACAAAGGCACAGAGTAGTTTAAACTAAGAATATTTTCTATCCTTGTTACAATCTTAAATGAAACAAAACATGAAAAAAGAAAAGAGACTATGAACACGTAATAGTAGTGTCCACTTGGTGACTTCCAAAGTCTCCTGTTTTTTCTTGCTAAAGACTATAATGGCTTTTCTTGCATGAAGTTTTCAGGTACTAATGTTTGCTGACTTATCGAGTTGATTTTGGACTATTAAAAATTACATTTGACATGACAAAAAAAAGTAAAAGTCCTGTCTTCACTGGTGAAGAGATGAGGTTCTGGATTTAAAGTTTACATTCTCACTAAGCCTGAGGAATTCTGTGATCTCCTCAGAGTTCAGAAATAAGTCTGAACAGATTTGAACAGCCGTGCTTTGAGAATACTTTTATGCTGTCTGGTTTTTCATCTTGCTAATTGAAGTTTCTCTCTTTCTTCCCATAGATAAAGCCTAATCTCATTAAACTTCGCAAAATGGCCCAGGCTTGGCATCTCTTTGGAAAAGCAGAAGGCCAGGACAAGATACAGAGCCTGCAGCAATCCACGCTTCCCTGTGAGCTGCCGTGAGAACAGACATCGATCTGTAAGAAACCAAAGGGACGGAGGACACCACATACAGGCCCCTGAGCAGCTGTAGCCACATCACCTCGGCTGAGCTGGCTCCATCTGGAGCTGGGCTTTCGGGAGCTGATGGCCCACTGCAGCCAGATGGAATTCAAACCTGAAGACAGTTCATTCATTTGCAGCTTAATCGATACTGAGATTGCTATATAATATCTGCCTTTGTAACTTATGTAGTGATAACATTTAATGATGAACTGTCTGATTGATAGGTTGACTTATGTTTGAAGGTTGTGGTTTCAGGGCACTTTTTTCTAGCCTCTGAATTTGTGATTATGTAACTGAGCTGATGCTGATCCTTAAGAACTACTCTGCTTTTCTCAACAGCCCTCAAATTTCTCTAGTCAGTTCTCATTTCCTGCCATTTTCCTCACTTCCTTTTGTTGCTTCTTTATATTCCTAAGGTCTTCCATCAGGGTTTTAAGTAAATTTTTTTAGGGATTAAAAACTACTGATAGACCAAGATCAGAGATTTAGCTCAGTGGTTCTGACAGCTGCCTAGTAAGTGCAAGGTCCCTGGTTCTTCCCTGGTAACCACATACAGCAATATTGGGTGTGTTACTCATACCCACCAGCAATCAATACCACATAGATAGTGCTGGCTGTGGTGGCTCATGCCTGTAATCCCAGCACTTGGGAGGCAGAGACAGGAGGATTCCTGAGTTCGAGGCTTGCCTGGGCTACATAGTGAGCTCAGGGCCAGCCTGAACTACAAAGCGAGACCCTGTCTCAAAAAAAAAAAAAAACTATTGATAGAGAAACACAGCCAAGATAAAATAGAGAAGATGAACAGTTCCAGAGCGTTTTTTGCTAGTTTGTTTTATTGGTTTTTAAAACTTACAGACTAATGTTTGTTAATATCCTGAATATCCCAAACCAGTAAACATTCACTGAGCTTTATTTTAAAAAAACATGATTTATTTTGTACTTTATGAACTGTTTATGTGAAAGTAATTATATCAAAATAGCAGCATTTATTCTTTCAATCTAACCAGATGTAATGTTCAGTTTTTGGTTTTTTATTTTTGAAACATGGTTCTTTTGGTCCCTTTTAAATCATGTCCTGATTTTATTACAGTATGCCTATATAATGGCCTTATAATTTGACCTGAAGTCAAAACTGATCATTCTTCAATGCTTACTATGCTTTTCTTAATCAGTATGTTACTGAAAGTTCAAACGTGGTTTGTTGTTAATGGGACCCACCTGACTAAGTATATAGGAGGGGAAACAGCTGGGAGTGTTTATTACAACACCAACAATACATACTATGCAGTTAGCAAGATATTGCAATGAGAATTTCCTCTTCAGTTTTTTTTTTTTTTTTTTTTTTTGTACCAGGGATTGAACTCAGGCAACCTCTATGCTGTTGGGCTATATCCCAGCCCTGCACTTCAGTATTTTTTTTTTTTTTTTGAGACAGGGTCTCACTTGTAGTTCAGGCTGGCACTGAGCTCACTATGTAGCCCAGGCAAGCCTCGAACTCAGCAATCCTCCTGTCTCTGCCTCCCAAGTGCTGGGATTACAGGCGTGAGCCACCACGCCCGGCCACTCCAGTATTTTTTGACCAGGCTACTCAAATTGACTTTCATATTAATAAAATAACTTCTCTCATTTATTTTTTTTGGTTTTTTTTCCCACGTGTGCTCAGTCCTGGACTGAGATGCAGTAATGAAAGCATTGCCTTCCTCAGCCTGGGCCTTGGGTAGGTGCAGGAGCCTTCAGCCCTTCTCAGGGACCCTTGGGGAGTTAAGGAATTGGAAGCCTGAGGATTAGGCACTGCTAACATGGCTTCGTCCCACCAAAACCATTTGAACACTAGGAGCTGTGACTCTAGGAAGGCGCTGTTTTCAGGGGGTCTGCAGGGCTGTCAGAGGCTATGGCTATAGGCCTCACCTCACTCTCAGCTACATGGAAGAAACCTGCCCTGGAATTGACCAGACCAATTTGAAGGGCTCAAAAAGTGCTACCAAACCTCTTACTAGAAGGATGGGCTGGGATTTCCAAAAGGTTTTGCTGTTTGTAATCCCAAACTACTGGGTTTTTCTGAGAACAGCATGGGCTTAGAAAAAGTTCTCCATGATAATTACGCTATTTTAATAATTTATAAATTCAGTACCATGCATCAGCTGGTAGCCAAAAATATGATAGATTACTTTTATTGCTTGTTACCACTTTCTTTTGTTTTATTTTTACAAGTATAAGAACAAAGACATTCCAAGTTATATTTAATATTCTAATACATGATAGACACCAACATGGTATATGGTACTTTAAACTTCTTTCCTTTTTTTTTTTCTTCAGTATAGCAGCTTGAACCCAAGCTTTTACGCTGAGCTTTATGCCCCTTATTTTCTTTTTCAGTACCAGGAGCTTAGGACCTTCCCCTGTCCCAACATGCCCTTTTAAAAAATCTTTTAATTGTGAAATAGGTATGTTTTATATACACATCACGAACACACTCAACATTGAGAATTTGTACCAGTATATGACACGACTTAATTCTCATTTTTTCCCATACCCCTCCCTACCCTCCAACCCTCCAACCCTATATACATGAACTTGTTTCACCCTTATTTTTTAACCATCACAATTTTTTCTTTCCCCTTGTTACTTACCCCCATTTCCCTTAGGATATTTTCTATTTTATAGTATCTATCATACATTCTAGGACTTATTTACATTTTCAGTTTCTCATACCAGAGAAAAGATAAGGTATTTACACATCTGTTACGTATTTATTTAACTTATGAGTGTGTCAAGGTACATCCATTTGAATATAAATGACTCACACTTACCATTCTTTATGGCAGAGTAATACTCCATTTTATTTTTTTAAAAAAAAACCATCTTCTTCATCCAGTCTCCAGTTGATGGGCATTTGAGTTGTTTCCAAGATTTAGCTATCACAAACTGAGTTGCTATAAACATGGGTACACGTATGTCAACATACCCTTATCATTTTTTTTTTTTGAGACAGGGTCTCACTTTGTAGTTCAGGCTGACCCTGAGCTCACTATGTAGCCCAGGCAAGCCTCAAACTCTGCAACCCTCCTGCCTCTGCCTCCCAAGTGCTGGGATTACAGGCATGAGCCACCACACCTGGCATTTTGTGCTTATTTAAAAAAATATATTACAAGATAGGGTATTGATAAATTGTCCCAGTGGGGCTCAGACTTGCCATTCTTCTGCCTCAGTGCTGCCACAGTGCTGGGATTACAGATGGTTGCCACCATGCCCAATAATTTTAAACTTTGTAAAATAACATTGTAGACCTTATCTTACTTGAATTTTTCTTTTCAGTACTGGATGGGAACCTAGGGTCTCTCTTGCACATGCTAGATTGACAATCTAGCACTGACCTAGATCCCCAGCACTGTCAATTTCTTGACAGCTCATAAGAAAAAGTACTATTTTTCTTCCCACTTTACAAAGGAGAAACTAAGGCAGAATATTAAGTGATTTGTTTAAGATCATATAGCAAGTGAGTGATGAAGCCAAGAGTGGTACTCAAGTTTCTGACTTCAGTAACAAAAACAAATAACTAGCATTTGTGTACACTTTTTCCCCCTTGGGTTTTGGGGGCAAGGGCAGGGGCTGGACCAGAACCCCGTGCTTGCTAAGCATGTTCTCTACCATGAGCTGCACTTCTAGCCTTGCAATGTTTCTAGCTCTTAGCACTGTCTTCATGGTAGGTTCATCTCCCTTTTATACAGTAAGTCACAGCCTTCAAGTTCCACAACACTTCCTATGTTTACCTCTTCCTACACCACATAATGTTTTTTTTTTTTTTTTTTTTTTTTTTGCTTTTGAGACAGGGTCTCGATTTGTAGTTCAGGCTGGCCCTGAGCTCACTATGGTGCCCAGGCAAGCCTCAAACTCAGCAATCCTCCTGTCTCTGCCTCCCAAGTGCTGGGATTACAGGCGTGAGCCACCACATCCGGCATTGTGGTATGCGGTGTTGATTGCTGGTGGGCGTGTCTCCACGCCCAGCATTGTATGTGGTTACCGGGATCGAACTCAGGACCTTGTGCTTGCAAGGCAGGCGCCGGAACCACTGAGCTAACCCTCC
>PVIC010044376.1:0-15040 GCA_004025085.1 Thryonomys swinderianus
TTTTACAATCAACATACCAAAATCAGAGAACATTCTCTACTGAATATTAGCTTCTATTGCAATTTTTTCCCCCTTCTACCTCTAGTCCTGTTCCAGGAACTCAAAGTGATATACAGGCCTTCCCAGAATATATGAAGTGGTATAACAACTTTCTGAATGGCCTTGAAGTGAAGAAAGGTTTCACAATGGTCAGAGGTAGGATGCATCTCTGTGGGAGAACAGGAGAAGCTTGATTTAGGGCCAGAACTTCTTAAAGAGCAGAAAGTGACAGAAGTTTCAGATGGTCAAGCCAACTACATATTCTGTCTATGCTAATGTTTTGTAATGAAATTTCTATATTAATGACTTTTTGGTTAAATATATATGTATATGATATACATAGGATATGTATATGTACATATGATATATGTGTAGGTATATGTATATGATTCTTCCAGCTTCCTAATCTCTCAACCCCTTGAAGTGTCCTGCTCCTAAATCCCATCTTCACCCTATCTAAGCAACTTACCAATAAACAGTAAGTTGAAACCAATACTAGCATCTTTACATGCCCTATTCTTTTCTAGCATCTTCTGGTAGTGGCATGCAAATTGTGTGTGGATGTTAGAAAATACAAGGCAATGGGAAGATTGAACACAGATATGGTGCTCTAAAACTTGACAGCAAATTAAAAACTAGTATTAAGGGCCGGAGGGTTTGCTTAGTGGTTCCGGCACCTGCCTCGCAAGCGCAAGGCCCTGAGTTTGATCCCCGGTAACCACATACAATGCTGGGCATGAAGACTCATGCCCACCAGCAATCAATACCACATACCACAGTGCCGGGCGTGGTGGCTCACGCCTGTCATCCCAGCACTCGGGAGGCAGAGACATGAGGATTGCTGAGTTTGAGGCTTGCCTGGGCTACTTAGTGAGCTCAGAGCCAGCCTGAACTACAAAGTGAGACCCTGTCTCAAAAAAAAAAAAAAAAAAAAAAACTAGCACTAAATTGATAGTTAAAATAAAACTACTTAATCTGAGTATACCTGAAATTAAAGTTTTCATTGCCTAATAAATTGAGAGCTCACACAAAAAATTAAATTCTGTTGGATTAGTGGACTTTCAACTGAATACACAAATGCTTTGTGGCTATTATTTATTTACACTATAATTTATATCATTAAAATTAGTTAAACTGACCAATTCACATATCTAACTACCACCTGCATCAGTTTTAATAAGTTAGATTAGGCTTTAGAAACATCCTATGGCTTGTCCCAAATAAAGATGAGAAGTAGTTAGGAAATTCTAAGGGACGGTCTTCAAGTTCACCACTAGTCATCAGTATGTACCGCAATTCCATCCTTAAAACTGATGTAATATCTCCAGTTCCCTACAAATTACATAGGAAACCCATACCAGCTACTTGCCCATCACTGAGACACAACACTTTATGACACCAACAACTTGAAAAGTTTTTTTCAAAAGGTTCAGTCCAAAGCTCGAAGGCAGAAACTGGAGGGTAGGGTACTAGCAGAGGAGCCTTCTCCCGTCACATAGCCAGGAAACGGAGAGGGAAGGGAGGAGCGTGGGACAAGAATGCACCCTTCCTGGCCACCTCTGCAGAGACCTAGCTCCAGCCAGGCCTTCCTGTAACCCACCAGTGCACTTAGCTATAAACTCGCTTGTGGACGATTTTCCAGATGACCTGAGCTCCCCACTACCCAGTCACCTTCCTAACACGTGGGCCTCGGCGAGGGCACTCTCGAGAGACCCTGAAACCAAGGCTACATTTATACACGGCTATGTGTTCAGTCCACTTAGCCACAGTTACACACGTTTTCCAAAATTTCTTTTTAAATTTTATTTTACAATCATACCTCAAACTACACATAATAATCGCATGCCACGCCATATTTCAGTAGCAGGTAGAAATTGCCTGATGTTGTCATCAGGGTAATCATCACTTTTTAAGTTAACCGATCTACATCAAGCATCCTCTGAGACACAGAAGCTGCCTGAGGTCGTGGAGGAATCTTCCTCCCCCTTCCCAGAGGGCACCGCCGTCCGATGGAACGTGGCTCTCCGACGGCCCCGTCTTGGAGCTCCTTTGACAGCGTTTGCTACTCACATGATGCCCATTTCTCTGCCATGTGTCAGTGATTTTAGACTCTCTCTGATATTCATTCTTGGCCCATAGTATTACTGCTTTGTGTCTTTGAAACTTCAATATCCAAAACGTGATACTTTCAGTGTTTTCATCTGCCGTGTGTTTTGAAAATGTGTCTCGCCGATCTCGGCCACTCAGTGTCATGGCCGCGCATTTCAGAGCCCGTGTTGTGCCCTGTGCGAGGGTCATCAGCATTCTCACGAGATACTGTCTTCCCTCTTTCTAATTCTCACTTGTAGGAGGCCGAGTCCCTGTCGTGACGTGCCAGTGACGTGCCAGTGACGTCTCCTTCCATTCCTTAAATCTACAAAATTTAATGGACCCTCCTCCAGTTCCCTCTGTTCTTCTAGATGGTTCGCATCAGTACCATGATTACTCTATTGCACCTACACACTTCCTTTCTCCTCTCTCACTTACTGATATTTACTTGATAAAATTATACACCTTTTTAATTCCAACTCTTTCTACTCTGTGCTTATGTCCAAAGCAGCACGTAGTTGAAACACAGCCTTGATTAATATCTTCTCCACACGCACGACCACAGATCTCAAGTCAGCCTATAATAATGCTGTGTGACTGTACTCTACTCAGCTCTTTGGCTCTCTTTTCCTTTCTCGGTGACTATTTTCTATCTCCCCCCTATACAGCCATTACCTCCTCCCTATTCTTATCATAAACTGCTACACTTGCTACCCAAGCCACTGGAAATAGGAGGCCTTTTGATTTTTTGTTTGGTTTTTGGTTTTGCAGACAGAGCCTCACTAAGTAGTTCAAGTAGGCCTTAAACTCACAGCAATCCTCCTGCCTCTGGCTCCTGGGTGCTCAGATTATAGTTATGTACGACCACACCTGGCCTTGATGTTTGCTTTTTTAAATTTAATTTCATTTTTTAGGGTACCAAGGCTTCTATACCCCCATCTCTGCCTCACTACCAGCACCTACATTCACATATCTGCATCCTTTACTAGGATTAACCACCCATTTTGTGATATAAAGTTATCCCTGCTTTTCACTAGCTAAATTAATAAAGACACTAGGTAGAAAATTGACAAAAATACAACACAAATATACGTGGGAATAAAAAGGAAAGGAAAATAAAATTGAGAAGATCCTGGAGGAAGTGTGGTGCAAATACAACTTCAGGGTCTCAAATAGTTAGTGGTTTCTCCCTTCCTGACTCCCAGGAGCTTGCATCTGTCCCGTTCAAGAGGCTGGTTTGCTCCTTTCCTAAGACATATGGAGCTCTTCTCCATCAGCCGGTGAGGCTGGCTCTTGCGCCCCAAATCCACACTCTGCCAGCACTGCATTCTCAGGCAGAACTTTTCTTCCCCATGAACGTGATCAGAATTCCTTTGAAGGGCTCTGGCTTCCCAAATGAGAGCCACTACTTCCCTGGGAGCGATGGGATATGTCCTAATTCACAGCTGTGCAGAATATAAACTGGAAGAGGGTTGGCACTTTTTACGAATGGGAGCTAAGTATACATCTTTACTTTATGTCTCCTTCTTTTCCCCTTTTATGTCTACCCTAAGAAGTAGCACAGTTCAAAGCCTAACTTGCGATGACATGTCAGCCTAAGTAGATAGGGAGAAAGAATAAGAGGGAAGAATTTTAATTGCTATTCCTATACCATTTTTAAGTTTATTTTTTATCTTTATTGGTACATTGTATAGACATATCATCAGCACACTCAATATTGGGAATTTATACCAGTATATGACACAATTTAATTTTCATTTTTTCACAATATTTTTTGGCACAGTGGACTTTGTATCACTAACATCTAGAGATTCCAAATTAACTGCATTTTTTCTATTTTAATTTAATACATATTTTGAAAGAAGAGCAGTTCATTTCATAGGAATTGGTGGAAAAGAATAATTTTGAAACAATTAGAATTTGTCCATTTCCACTGTAATAACCAGCTGTTTGTATAATAGTCATATACATTTATTAAGTCACTGAGCTCTGTGATTGTCTGACAAAATTATTGTTCCCGCCTAACACATGCACTTCTAGGAAACAGACAGGTAACAAACACAAAGATTAATCAGGTGTGTGTGTAGTCCAATGTAAACACTTAATGGTTTTTGGAAAATTACTTAGATAACCAGCATGTTGAAGTCATGATGAGAGTAGATAAGCCCTGTATGTAGAAGTCTCATTTTAAAAATTATCCTGAGTAACACGTATAGAAAGCTAATGTTATAGCACTCATTCTGTTAAGAACTTATAATCAGTTCATTTAATCCTCCTGATCTTATATAAAATGCTGTTATTGCCTCCATTAATGGAATTTTAAAAAGAAACAGAAAACAGAGATACAGCTCCCACTGTTAAGAAAGAAGCGAAGTTTGAATGCAAATTTGGCAGTCTGATTTGAAAGACAAAAGTTTACAAAAAATTACACTTAAACTTAGGTAATTTTCTAAAATTTTAATTGTTAGTCATAAATATTTATCATGTACCACATGATGTTTAGAAATATGGACATACTGTAAAATGGCTAGATCACTCCATCTAACATAAGCATCATTATATAACTTACCAGGTTTTATTCTAGGAATAGGGAACACATACTCAGTGACTTTTTATAAATACACTATAATCACCATATTTATTCTATATTAAATCTCGTCAGCAGACATCCTGCTCTTTCTGACACTCTGTGTACTTGGACCAACATCTTTCCAGCTCCATACCCTTTCGCCTTTCATAACTACCACTGTGCAATACTCTCTACTTCTATGAACATAACGCTTAATATTTTATTTATAAGTGAGACCATGAATTGTTGTCTTTCTCTGCCTGGTTATTTCACTTAATATAATATCCTCCAGGTCCATCTATGTTGTTGCAATTGCTAATGGCAGAATTTATTTATTTTTTTAATTTTATTTATTTATTTATTTATTTAGAAATAGGGTCTCACTTTGTAGTTCAGACTGGCCCTGTGCTCACTATGTAAGCCAGGCAAGCTGCTGCAAACTCAGCAATCCTCCTGTCTCTGCCTCCCAAGTGCTGGGATTACAGGCGTAAACCACCACGCCCGGCACTGTGGTATGTGGTACTGATTATTGTATGTGGTTATTGGGATTGAACTCAGGACCTTGCGCTTGCGAGGCAGATGCCGGAACCACTGAACTAAATTTCTGGCCCTGGCAGAATTTATTTTTAAGCCTGAATAATGATATGAATATAAGATACTTATTCATATATTAATGCACGTGTGAGTTGAATATAAACCTTTACTGTTATCAATAATGTTGTAATAAAAATAGAATAGAAGTCTCTTTGCTATACTAGTTTCTTTTCTTTTGGATGCATACCCAGAAATAGGGTCACTGGATGATACAGTGGTTCTGTTTTAAGGTTTCTGAGAAATCCCCTTATTGTTTTTCATAGTATCTGTACTAATTAACATTTTCACAATATATGAGTGTTCTTTCTTTTTTATTCATCTCAGAGTTTATCTTTTGTCTTTTCTAGCAGCTTTTCTAACAGGGGTGAGGTGATATTTCATGGTGGTTTTGAGCTACCTATCTCTGATGGTCAACAATTTGGGGCATTTTCTCATTTACTAGTTGGACATTTGTATGTTATATCTTGAGAACTGTCCACTCAGCTTTTTGTTCACTTTTATAGTGTGTTACTTGTTTTCTTGATTTCTTGAGCTGTGTATCTTGTACATTTTAAATAGAAATTTCCTGTCAGATTATGATTTATAAATATATTTTCTAGTCATTGGTTGTCTCTTCACTGTGTTCTTGTCTGGGCTGTTTCTGGGTTTGATGTCACCCTCTATTTTCATTTTCACTGCATTTCTCTCCAGTCCCTCTCTCCAAACTTTCATTCCCTCCCGATTTGTAAAATGTCTATTTCTGGGTTTTCTTTCAATTCTTTCTTTTCCTTTAAATCTCTCAATTTCTTTCCCTCTTCCCTGCCCTTCCTTCACTTCACATTTGAAAAAGTTCTTCCTACTTCCTAATACCTACCATTTGTTTTGTTTCTTATTAATACTTTAGGTTTCTCGAGAGAAATAATGTGATATTTAAACTTGCGTGTCTCATTTATTTCACTGAAGATTATGATCTCAAGGTACAACCATTTACCTAAAAATATCTCAGGTTTATCTTCGTTTTTGGCAGAGTAGTACAGCATAGTGCACAAATACCACATTTTCTTTATTCATTTATCTGTTGATGGACATATGAGCTGTTTTCAGAGATTAACTACTACAAATTGGGCTAATATAAACATGAATATGTTGCTGGGCATGGTGGCTCATGCCTGTAATCCCAGCACTTAGGAAGCAGAGGCAGGAGGATTGCTGAGTTTGAGGCTTGCTTTGGCTACATAGTGAGCTCAGGGCCAGCCTGAACTACAAAGTGACATCTTATCTAAATTTTTTTTTAAAAATGCACAAGTTTATCTGTATGTATCACTGTAGTATGATGGTTTTAAGTCTTTAAGGGAAGTAATTAGACTGAACAGAATCTCTCATTATAGTTTTGTGAGGAATCTCTATACTGTTTTAGATAGTGGTTGTACCAGTTTTCACCCCTAGCAACAGTGGCGAGGCCTTCCCCACCCCCTGCAGCCTCACCGGTTTTCATTACTGATTTTTTGGTAGTAGCCATTCCTTCTGTAGTGAGGCAGAATCTCAGTGTTTTAATTGGCATTTCTCAAATGGCCAGTGATGTGGACCATTTATTCATGTTTTTACTGGCTGGTTGTACTTCCTGTGAGAAATACATATTAATTTCAGATCCCCATTTTTTTGGATAGCGTCTTTTACTTTGGTGATCTGAACTTTTATAGTCAGATATACATTCTTACATATTCTAGATATTAGTCTTCCAACTGAGAAACTGGAAGAATGTTTTCTAGTTGTGTATGTGGTCTCTTCATTCTGTTGGTCCTTTCTTTTTCTGTACAGAGCTTTTTGATTTAATATGATCCCATTTCTTGATTCTTTTAATATTTCTTGTGCAATCAGCATTTTGTTCAGAAAGTCTTTGCCTTCCTATATGTCTTTAAAAAAATTACGTTTGTATCTTCCAGTAGATTAAGTGTTAAAATTGAGATATTTTAACATCTTCCATTTCCATTTAAGTGGCTATTTCTTCTGCATAACCTCTCTGGCTAAGACTTTCAGCACTACATTGAGTAGAAGACAAGTGTAGGCATTCTTGTCTTGTTCCTAATCTTCAAAAAGCTTTAAAGCAGTAACACTGAGTATGATTTACTACCTTTGTGTTTTAGGTACATGGTCATTGCTGTGGTAAAGTACATTCTTTCAATACCTAATCTGTTGAGGGTTTTTTCTTTGTCATGAAATGATGTTGTATTTTGTCCTTTGCTTTTTCCACAACTATTGAAACAAACTTGTGTTTTTGTCCTTTGTTACTTGATGTGTTATATCACATTTAAAAAGTTTCATGTATTGGATAGATTATTCTATAAGTGTCTCTTAGGTCCACTTGGCCTAATGTGTAATTTAAGACTGATGTTTCATTCTTTTTTTTTTTGCTTTTTGAGACAGGGTCTCGCTTTGTAGTTCAGGCTGGTCCTAAACTCACTATGCTGCCCAGGCAAGCCTCCGTGAACTCAGCAATCCTCTTGTCTCTGCCTCCCAAGTGCTGGGATTACAGGCGTGAGCCACCACGTCTGGCATTGTGGTATGCGGTGTTGATTGTTGGTGGGCATGTCTCCACGCCCAGCATTATATGTGGTTACCGGGGATCGAACTCAGGACCCTGCACTTGCAAGGCAGGCGCCGGAACCACTGAGCTAACCCTCTGGCCCATGATGTTTCATTCTTATTTTGTATTTGTATGATCTATTTTTGCTGAAGATGGAACATTGCAATTCTCTAATATTATTTCATTATAATCTATCTTTCCCTTAGGATATTTTAATATTTACCTTATATATTTAAGTGCTGAAATTAGGGTGCATATATTTTTCAAACTGTTATGTCCTTTGGATGAATTGGCCTCTTTATTATTATAAAATGATGCTTTATGTACCTTTAAAATTTTTCTCCTCAAATCTCTTTCATGTGATTAAATAGAGCTACTTTGCTCCCTTTAGTTCTGTTTTCTTGGAATATCTTTTTCCACAGACTCACTGTCAGCCTATGTGTGTCCTTAAAGATGATCCAAAAAGTGTCTTTCCTCTCTCTGATTCTCCTTCTCTTCCTTACACTCTGTACTGAATCCAGGACCTTTGCCCTAAGGTACATGTCATGTTTTATTGAATTTTTATTTTTAAACAGGATCCTCCTAAATCACTAAGTTGCCCTTGCTGAGTCCTGGGATTACACCTAGCAGCTGGTGTGCTTGGCTTGAAGTGCATCTCTTATAGGCAACTCAAGTCTAGGTCTTGTCTTTTTGATTCACTCCACATTATATTACTTGGCTTTCCTACCACATGTTGGAATATCTATCACTGGCTTCTCAAGGAATGTAAAAGGCTTATTTGGTTCAGGAGGTCTAGGTGACATATTCAGGTAACCGCATGCATTTAGGTGTCTCTGAGAGTCGCATCTCCTGGCAAGATCACACGTCAGAGCCAAATCCCAGACAGCCTGCCCCAGTGTGCTTCAGGGCCCTGTGTCTCCTGTACAGTCCACCTCTCAGAGTTTTCATTCCAGTGCAGTAGTGCCTTCCTGGTTCCTCCCTCCATAACAACCTTCTGTGACATTTGACTGGAGGATTAAACCTATTTGCAATGCAGCTGACTCTACATAAAGGCTTTCTGATGCCATTTTCCTCACTGTTTTTGTTGTTGTTGTTGTTGTTGTTGCTTTGCACAGATTTTGTTTTGTTCCTTACTTGCTCTCTTGTATAGGTAACTTTCCCTCATTCTGTGCTTAAAATCCTGACTTTTGATCATTTTTTGTCGATTTTTTTGTTGATTACTATGAAATTTACATAGAAATCCTTTTAGATAATTCTAACAAGTAATTTTATGAAAGTAATTTAAATTCAATCACATAAACTACACTTATCTTCTAACATATCTATATTTTAATTTTTTTTTCAGTACCAGGGATTAAACGCGGGTCCTTGTGCTTCCAAAGTAGGCATGGTACCACTTGAGCTAAATCCCCAGCCCAGTATTTTCAATTTTTAATGTCACAGATTATACCTTTTTATACTCAACCAATTATTGTTAATATTATTATCTCAACCATTTAGTACATCACCATTTTAATATTGGAATATTCTCTTACTTACTATGTATGTACTTTTACTAAGGAATTTTATACCTGTATAGTTTTATACTTTCATGCTATTAATTGACATCCTTACTTTCCCCTTAACATGTCTTAAAAGACAGGTCCAGGTGATGACCTCCCTTAGTACTAGTTTGTCTAGGAAAGTCTGTATATCCCCTTCAATTGTGCAGTCCACCTTTGCCAGATTGCCTGTCTATGGAAGAGCACTTGTCTAGTCAGCATATCTGGTGATAAACTCTGGGCCACTAGGTCAGCACTGGAGCCTGAGTTCCTGGGTACTCATCAACCACTGCAGTGGACCTGATTCTGAATATACAGCCTAACACTGGTATCTCTTATGGTAATCCTGAAGCACAGCCACTGATGCCCTGATGCAGGGGTTGAGCCCTACACAGGCTGCAGCCCATGACTATGTAGGCTGACCAGACTCCAGACTGAGCTGGAGAAGATATGGATGTGGTTCTACAATAGCTGCTTGATGGGTGGAGCTGTTGAGGATGATCTGGTCCTAACTGAACCTGAAGTCTGGGAGCCTAAAGCCTCTGAGTTTGACATCGTGAGGGAGCAAAGCTTTACACAGTCTGCCAGGCCTGCCTGATGCCCAAGGCAGTAATATCTGTTTGGGCACTGAGGTGAACCTAGAAGTTCTGTCTGCAGGTAATGGCTGGGCAACTGGGGGTCGTAGAGAACTGCTGGTTCTGGCTTTCATCATGGAAGCACCAGCTTGGGGTTCCAAAGGAAAATCAGGTGCTCCTTTCCCTTTCCCCCACCCCATGGAAAGTATTTCTCTTCAGTTTGGGCTGCTTGGGATTGGAGAAGAGTTGACTCAGCTAATGTAAAACTGTCTTTTCTAGCATCTTTCTGTTTTTCTGTGCTACTCCAAGGTACTGTAATCACTAAATTACTTTGCTTACCTCCTGAAGAAGTATTTTTTTTAGTATATGTGCTGCCGAAGCGAGCACCTGAAGAAGAATTTTAGTGCATTGATAGCTGTGTAAATTGATGTTTTTGAGGAAAGACAAGCTCTGGACAGTCCTGTTCTACTGACTTGCCACAGTACTTCTTGCTCTTAAATTTTCTAATCCAAGATGACACATGACCCACATACAACGAATACCCACAAACAAAAGACTATTGCTTAATGACTAACTGGTATCTACATCGAATTCCAGATTATTAAAAAGAAATTCAAAAATGGTTTTCAGTGAAATTTATAGAAAGGTGTTAGCAGTGAAGTAGAACTTATGAAATGATGTACTTATTATTACAGATAGAAGCACTATGGTCAGAAACAAATGTGGTATTGTAGATTCTTGTTGCATATTTCACAGTACTCAACATTCAGTGGCTATAATCACAGATTACTTTGGCAGAAAATGGATAATGAAGCATATGTTACAGGGTATATTCCTTGCAATTGTACTTTTATCTCATTTTTAGATTTTTTGTTTTTGATATTTTTTCTAACAGTACACGTTTACAGTACATGAAGTTTATATCCATCTCAATGAGTAGGTACAAGTACATAATGTATTTTGATTATCTTTTTATTGCCCTCCCTCCATCTCTAGATTTTCATAATTATTATTTTTTTAGTCTATGTATATTATAAACAATTCATTGTGTGTATTTGGTACATGTACATGACATGGCTTAAATCTTTTTACTTTCTCTTCCCATCCTCTCTTTTTCTTGTTTTCTGTCTCTTGGACCCCTTTCCATTTGGAAAAAAATCTCTCTCCCTGTTTTCTTCTATCGGACCTTTATTTTGGTCTTTATTTATACTTCACATTGCTCAAATGAGAGTTACTATATGGTACTTAAGCTTGTGTGTCTGTTTTACTTCACTAACATTGTATTTTCTAGATACACCTATTTTCCCTCAAATGGCTCAAGTGCGTCCTTCTTTAGAGCTGAGAAACATTTTATCATATCTAAGTACCACAATTCCTTTTGTCACACTCTTCTTTCCTTAAATGTCTTCCCTGAAAAGCTAAAGACATTGTATTAAAGTGCTATGAGAAAACTCATGTGTACAGAGGCTTAATTTTTCATGACAGCTGAACCCTGGAAGCAGTTCATATGTCCATCACCAGAAAAAGGGATAAAGAAAATGTGGCAAATGCATCAAGTCTGGGATAACTCGGATATAACAAATATGCATTGATTGTTATAACCAGTGAAATGTTTGCCTTGGAAAGAGCTAAAGTTGAATATGTAAAAGGGACAATCTTTGGAAAGATGGTTACAGAAATGGTAGAAATGCACATGCATGTACAGTTCAAGGAGGACAATAACTAGAACAAAAGTTGATTCCTCTTGTAATGACACTTTCAACACAGGATTTATTCCTATTAGATCAAAAATAATTTTTAATTGCATCGTACTTTGAAAGAGTAAACTGGATCTAAAAAAATGATACAGTCACTGGGACATGATAATTATACCTGTGGCCCTGGATCTACCATTGTCCAAAGGTTAAAATGTCAAATATGAAGTATAAGCAAGTATATGATGAATATAAACCATTTGTCATAGCAAAAGACATACTGCCATTGCTTGCTCTGAAAGACTCCTCCTTGCTTTGGACACATTTATCCCACTGTTCTCACCACTGTCTGATCTTTGCTTACAATGTCCTGGGTGTCCTGATAGGGAATTGATTGACTCCACATATTTATTTCTCATGGTTTTCTTGACTTTGAGGAAGAGCCAGACATCACAGGATACCTGGTACAGTGAAAAAGGTAGATGAGAAAACAACATATTATTTTCATTTAACAGAAATTAGTAGAAAGAGAAATTGAAAACTGTTTCTGAAAGTAGAAATGACAATAGATAAGAGTGTTGGAAGCAATAGGGACTAGTTTTGGGGCTTCATAACAATATGTCTCTTACTGTAATAAATTTTTATTCAAACATTTTTATCGCACATAACAGGAAAAGGAAGTTTTAAAATGTTTGTGTTACATGTGTTTATATGACTCAAACTTTCCATTTAAATATTTTACTAACAGCAAAAATAGTATTCCCATTAACCTGATGTGAGAAATATTATGCTTTTATTTAACAATCCTATTTTTATAGATTTCAAGAAGGCTGACATTATATTATACTTACCTGATATTTGATTTGGTATAACAGTTAATATGAACTATAGATTAAAATTTCTCATGGTAAAGAACAAAGAGGTTAAAAGGTTCCAAAGACTCACTGGCATAAATGAGTGCACCATATACCTTGGACTTAAATGTATAGTTTTATATTCTAATCATTTTAATTAAAAAGATCCAACATCAACAAATGTTTCTTCATGACTTGAGAATTAAATAGGCACATTTAATTTTTGTCCTTATTTCCCAGGTAACCAATGCAGATTAGACTTAATAACAAAGATTAATTGAATTCCACTTCCAACTTCCAGTAATTAAAATTAAGCAAAGTTCATATTCTTTTAACTGAGAAATGCTGGAGAAGAGTCAGAGAAATGCGTGCTATGAAGAATGCATGGAGAAAGAGGCAGGTGGATCTGTACATGAGTGAGGTTCACTATTGTAAACTTAACCCCATGTTTTCAGAATCACCAATTCGAAACACAAATGAATTCTTGTCTCCCCTGTTGGTGATGTGACAAGTCTGTGAATGGATGAAACAACATGAGAATCCTTCTACAGAAGCCAGTCAAAAAACAGCTTTGCTTTGGAGTGGACCCATTATGTTTCTGCCTTAACAGTATATTTGCATTTCATCTTATTAAGTTCATTTACATCGTATGAAAGTCAATGTAATAACAGAATAAATTATTTTGAAATTAATGTTAAAATACTAAATAATCCAAGGCAGCTTTGATGATTAAAGTTGACTATAATGGCTAAATGTTGACAATGTAATATATTCTCCAATTATTTTCTCAGAATATTGCATCTCATGATATATTTCTTTGACTTCTTGTGTTATTCTTTGCATTTAAAAAGGAATAGCTGAATATGTAATCGTAATCATGGTATCAGAAAAGCTGATATATAGTAAAACCCATAAATTGAGTAATATAGACATATAAATTATGAACTCAAAATTGATGTTACATTTTCATTTATAGACAGAGATATTAAGAATAAGTATGTAAATTCAAGAATTATTCAGAAATACAGCAAAGAGTAATTTTGTGGAGTTATTTTGGTCTAATTTAAAATATCACTGATTTTAGGGATTATTTATCTTATCTCCATTCTAGTGGCAGTTGAGAAATTTAGCTTTACTTCTATGCTAAAGAAGAGTGGTAAAAAAAAAACATTATCTTTAATTGACTTTATTGACATACATTATGACCAGATTCAACATTGAGAATTTGTACCTGTACATAACACATACTCAAGACCAATATACTTATTCCACAGAGTGAATCATTCATTATACAATAGACCCTTGAATTAGAAACTCAAATCAATTCTGAGGGCTGTTTGGTTATAACCCAAGGAAGTTTTTTTTTTGGTTTTTGCTGTTCTGTTGTATTCTGTTTGTTTGTTTCTTGGGGAAGACTGAGAATTTGGCAAAGGAGCAGGAATTTCAGGCAGAAAGTTTAAAGTTGATCAGAGGTGACTGATTGACATTCAGGCTCTCTGAGTCCTCCAGACACAGAAGGCTTTGAGTCTGATTTTAGCCATAGGTCTCAACTCACTGAAGAATTAGGCCTGAGAATGACATAAGTATGCTACGTTTACAAAGACTGTTCAGTGGTTTGGGAAATCTCATAGACTACTGCTGCCCAGTAGAAATTCTGTGATATGAATGAAAATGTTCTGTGTACACTATGTAATATGGTATCCACTAACCACACATGGCAATACAGCACTGAAAATGTAGCAGGTGCTATGGTCACCAGTTGGAATGAATCTTTGTTTTTAATAATGGAAATTAAAAAGTAAAGCACAGATTATAGGAGAAGTTTTGATTGAAAAATAAAGGGAAGAGAGGACTGAGGAACGAGTGGCGGGCGGACCGGACTCAGCAGCTCCGGGCCCATCGTGCCGTGCTTCCAGCAGACTGAGAAACCAGCGGCGGGCGGACCGGACCCAGCAGCTCCGGCCCCGCCGTGCCGTGCTTCCAGCGGACTGAGGAACGAGCGGCGGGCGGACCGGACCCAGCAGCTCCGGGCCCCACCGAGCCGTATTTCCAGCGGACTGGGGAACTGGCGGCAGGTGGACCAGAACCAGCAGCTCCGGACCCGCCGTGCCCTGTTTTCCTGCAGACTGAGGGACCAGCAGCGGGCTGACCAGACCCAGCGGATGCGGCCCCGCTGTGCCTTGCTTCCGGTGGACTGAGGGAGCAGCACGCGGACCCGGCTGCAGGGTGCAGGCCATTTCCAGTGGACTGAAGGCCACCCACCTGGCCACTGTATCCTGGAGCTGTGCAGTGAGGAGTCAGACATAGAGGTAACTCATAAGTTCAAAGTATCCAATACACAATCTAACAAAACTTTTTATCTTATTTACTGTGTTTAATACTGATATTGGCATTTATTGTATTATGGTAACAAACATGATGTGATTGTTCTGCTCAAATACCTACCATGATGTGTCAGGAGTGAGAACTCTCAAGGGTTATTACAGATTCAAGGAGGACCCCCCAGGAAAGTGCTGCTTCCAA
>PVIC010044377.1:0-15049 GCA_004025085.1 Thryonomys swinderianus
GCACTGCTAGAAGACTACCAACAACATGGGAAAAAATCTTTACTAGCTGTGTATCAGACAAAGGGCTATTATCGACAATATATAAAGAACTCAAACAGATCAGCCTCCCCAAGTTTAAAGACCCAATTCAAAAATGGGCAACTGAAATGAACAGACACTTCTCAGAGGCAGAAATCAAAGCAGCCAAGAAACATATGATATGATTCTTTTAATTCATTTGAGTATATTCTTGGCAGGGGAATAGCAGGGTCAAATGGGACCTCTAATCATAGTTTCCTGAGGAATCTCCACACTGACCTCCACAATGGTTGCACAAGTCTACAATCCCACCAACAGTGGAGAAGGGCTCCTTTATCCCTACAGCCTCACCAGCCTTTATTGCAGGTTGATTTTGCAATAGCAGCCATTCTTTGTGGAGTTAGATCATTATTGTATTTTATTGTATTAATTTTTTAACGTGCCTAATTTGTAAACTAAAATTTATCATAGATATCTATCATATCTATCTATCTGTCTATCTAAATCTATCTATCATCTATACATATGTATGGGAAAAATCAGTATATATATAGGACTCCTTCTGGGGATCTGGGAACATATCCATCATAATTAAGAGGAAAATTCTATAAATCCATAAAGAAAAAACTAACATTTTTATATCTTTTCTCAATCCTTTTATTTAAAAATATATAAATATATGTATACATAAACAGATTTGAGATTTTACAACTTGTGCTGCTTTGTGACTGCTTTGCTTTTTCAAATAGTTTGTATTTTCATGTATTAGTAATCATTTTAAAACATTCTAATGCTTTTTACATTTCATCATGTACACCTACTGCAACTTATTGACAGTATTTTAGTTTTGTTAGCTGTTATGAATCACTCTGAATGCACATTATTATATACCAAATTTAATAGTAAACTTCACTTGCAGTGGTTAAAATATTGAAATATTTTTATACTTACTTTAAAAATTGTCACCACACAGTCTTCCTATATTCCCTGTACCCTCTCTCCTTCTGCAAGTCTGATGATTCAGGAGCTGAGAGGTTAGAGCCTCACATGGAAGCAGGTGGCACAGGTGGACCCATTCTATTTAATCTTCATGGTGATAATATCTGCTCAAAGTACCTAATACTTGTGAAACTTTGCATGTATCTCTTGTTATTTCTTTAAACATCTGGTAGTGAAAAATTCTGACAAGCCAACATATATCAGAATCCTATTATGAAATGGTTTACTGGACTTCAGATAATTAATGGATGGTTCTTTAGAAACTATTTTAAAAGGAGGGACAGAGTGTGAGAAACACATGGACTGTACAGAAGAGAGGTTTTTTTTTTTTTAGTGTTAAGCATAACAGTGAGTGGTTTTTGGAACTTGCAAAACAAAAGCCACTTTGATAAGACTTGTGACTTTTGGTTGAGGGTTATAGTCACCTAGTGGCAGCCCAGTGGTGAGTAAACCCAAGGAATGGATTTACCAGCTTCCCTTCCTTCCTCTCTTCTGCTCTATCAGGGATTCTCCTTGTTCCAGTAACTGGAAGTTTGAGAATTGGGGAATCTGTTTTTGTAGTCCCTTTCAGGTCAGCTTCCCACAGCAGAGAATTACTTTGGAGGAGTGAGCCAAGAAAAAGACTTGGCACATGTTTAACCTCTTTCTCCCATAACGAAAATTTGTATTTAGGAAATTGTTTTAGAGCATCAAGTGTAGGCTATAACCAGGATATGAGTAGATTATGTTTATTTTAGGGATAGTCTCAATTGACTCTGAAGGGAATGTAGTCTGTTGTAATGATGGAAGGGAAAAATCATGGTAGCCCTAGAGGTATAGAGTAGAAGAAAACTACTATCACTATAGAGGAGACAACACCTTGGATAGACACATCTGCTCTTTGAGTTCAGCAGTGGACAGAAGGGTATTAACCACAGAAAACAGGCACTGCCATCGTTATTATCAGGATTTTCCACATAGGACCAGTACAGCAAAATCCAATTCATGGGTATTATAAAATTACATCAGAAAAGTTTTTTTTTTTTTACTTATGTAATTTAATTTTTATTGGTACATTGTATAGACACCTCATAATTATACTTCACATTGAGAATTTGTACCAGTATATGACACAACTTAATTCTCATTCCCCCCACCCACCCTACCTCCTCCCCACCCCTATATACATGAGCATTGTTCCTTTTATTACCATCAATTTTTTTCATTATTTACCCCAAGACCCATTATCCTTTGAATATTTACTATTTCACAATATTAATTATGCATTCTAGAACACATAGCTTCAGTTTCTCATATCAGATATTTATTTCACCTATGAGTATGTCCTGAAGGTACGTCCATTTGAGTATAAATGACTCAATCTCATCATTCTTTATGGCAGAGTAATATTCCGTTTTGTTATAAAAACAACATCTTTATCCAGTCTAGAGCTGATCGGCTTTTGGGTTGTTTCAAAAATATAGCTATCACAAATTGAGTTACTATAAGCATGGGTGCACATATGTCATTGTGATAGGAATCTTGTAATTCTTTTGTGTATATCCCCAACAGGGGAATAGCAGGGTCAAAGGGAACCTCTAATCCTAGTTTTTTGAGGAATCTCCACATTGATATCCATAATGGTTTTACTAGTCTAGTGTCTGTGTTTTAATATTTAGGTCTCTATCTGCCTTGATTTCAGTTTAGTACATGATGAAAGAGATGGATTTAACTTCATTCAGTCTTTGGCAGGTTGAAACCCAGTTTTTCCAGCACCATTTGTTAAAGAGGCTATCTTTCCTCTACTGAGGATGTTTGGCTCCTTTGTCAAAGGTGAGGTGGTTTAGTGTGTCTGGCATTGTTTCTGGGTCTTCTAATCTATTCTACTGATCCTGAGGTCTGTTTATTTGCCAGTACCATGCCATTTGCATCACAGTGGCTTTGTAGTAAAGTTTCAAGTTGGGAAAGGTGATACCCCTACCATGTCCTTGTTTCCTAGAACTGCTTTTGCTATTCTAGGTCTGTTGTGGTTCCAGATGAATTTTTTGGAGCTGTTCTCTAGACCTATGATATATGCTGTTGTGATTTCAATTGGTATTGCATTGAATCTATATAGAAGTTGTGGGGGTAAAGCCATTTTGATGATGTTGGTTCTTCCTATCCAGGAACAAGGGATGTCTTTCCATTTTCTGATATCCTCTTCAATCTCCTTTTTCAGAGTGTTGTAATTTTCAGAGTAGAGGTCCTTTACCTCCTTTGTTGGATTGACTCCAAGATATTTCATTTTTGTGGATGCTATTGTAAAAGGGACTGAGTCCACAATTTCTCAGAAGAGAATTTTAAAGAACGTTCCAGCTGTATTCAAATTATTTTTAGCCACAGAGTCCTTTTATAAAATGGTATATTACACGGAAACCCATCTTATAAAATACTAGTGCAGCTGCTGTGCTGCACAGCAGTGAGCCTTTTTTGCTCCAGTTTTGTACCCTAAGGATTTAATGATTTCCCTAAGTTACTTGGCTTTCTGTTGACAAAATTAAGCCTGGACTCATGGTATCTTGACATTGAGTATCCTCTGTTTCTCTAGATAAAGCCCTTCTCTGGTAATTAGCAGTCTATTGAGGCTTTCCTTCATGTTTTCCCCAAATTTAACTGAGTGCACAGTTTGTAAATAATACTAAGCTGGGCTGGAGATTTAGCTCAGTGGTTTCAGCACTTGCCTAGCAAGCATAAGGTCCCTGGTTTGACCCTGTAACTATATACAACAATACTGGGCATGGTAGTTCATGCCCACTGGCAATCAGTACCACATACCACAAATGCCAGGTTTGGTAGCTCAAAGCTGTAATTCCAGTACTCAGGAGGCAGAGGCATGAGGATTGCTGAGTTCGAGGCTTGCTTGGGCTACATAACGAGGTCAGGGCCAGCCTGAACTACAAAATGAGACCCTGTCTCAAAAAAAAAATAATATACTGAGCTGATAATGATGTTACTGTCCATCCCAGAGTTTATATCCTTATATCTGTGGTCTCTATCTTGGTTGTACATTATTTACAGGGAAATATTATAAACACAGTGGTGCTCTGGTCCCTAGAGAGTCTGAATTGTTCACTGTGCTGTGAGTGTGTGGACTTCAGATGTTTGTAGAAGCTCAGAAGATTCTAGTGAATAGGAAGTGTTGAGAACTTCCGTTCTGTGGAGACTGGTAAGTGCTCAGATTCCTAGAAATGAATTTGATGGCAGCAGCTAGTGCTCTCAGCAGTTCCATAACTAATTGTGTAATTGGGGAAAATGCAAAGTAGCTGCTCATCTGGAAGAAGACTGAAGTTTGATTTTTCAACATGGGAATTGGGCTAAACTGCTTAAAATTATGCTGACTTAAAGATAATAATCAGAAGTGAGTATTAAAGTTCTACTAAGAGGTAAATACCTGCATATAATGGTGATTATAGGTAAGAGTTACATTTGTCCAAGATTAATCCATTCCTATTCTATCCTGGATATTTACACTTTAAGTGAAACATAAGTATTTTGTATATACAGTGTTCTTAACATTTAAATTTTTTGAAAGGTACACATTTTAATTAAATATAGTAGTATTTTTAATGTTTATGAATTAGCCAGTAGAATCACTCTGGAGATGCATCTAGTGAAAGGTAGCATCAGTGGAGAAGGTCCAAAGGGAAAACATTGTTGTTATTAAAAACATTGTTGTTATTAAAACAAAGTATGATTCCCTTTTATGAATCAGATTTTGGTTATGAAGCCTCAATTCTGCATGTTCTTCATAGAAGTCAGTGTAGTGATACCTACATTTCATCATTTTTGTGGGCTTGGAAAAATACAAGGATAACATATTTAAAGCTTAACATAGTACCTGAGTCATATAGAGATCAATGACAGACCTCATTTTTGGCACTTCTGTTTTCTCCTGCAGGCTGCCCATCCCTCCACTCTTAACCCTAGGTTGCTTATAGCTCAATCCCTGTGACCTTATTTCCAGTCTGGTTGACAGGTCAGGCCATATTCCTTCCTGGAATCCCTTCTCTGGACTCTAGCTCTTCTTGGATCTTTGGTAGTCCTTATGTATGAGAACTACCCAATATTCATTAGTGGATGAGGGCATTAGATTTTAATAGAACAAAAGCCTCTGCAAAAACAAGCAGTAAATGGGCCCTGCTTGCCTATGTTCATTTATCAGCCTCATTAAAATGACCTGCAGAGGAACATTTGAAAGATGAACTGCAAAAACCTCCATTAAATATAATTTAGCATATTTTTTTTGAGACAGGTTCTCACTTTGTAGTTCAGGCTGACCCTCAGCTCACTATGTAGCCCAGGCAAGCCTGGAACTCGGCAATCCTCCTGTCTGCCTCCTGAGTGCTGGGATTACAGGCATAAGCCACCATGCCTGGCAGTCTGTTCATTTTTTTTTTTTTTTTTTTTTTTGGAGTCAGGGTCTCGCTTTGTAGTTCAGGCTGGCTCTGAGTTCACTATGTTGCCTAGGCAAGCTTTAAACTCAGCAATCCTACTGTCTCTGCCTCCCGAGTGCTGGGATTACAAGCATGAGTCACCACACCTGGCAGTCTGTTCATTTTTTATAAGAAAGCATTTATCATTGTTATTAGATTAGTCTTTTTATTTTTAATTTCCATGACAAAATGGTAAAAACTAGATTTCTTAGACAATTTCCTCAGAGTTCTGGAGAAGTCTAAGATCAAGGTTCTAGCTGATTTGGTTTCTAGTTAGTGTTCCTTTCCTTGTTTACAGATGGCTGGTTTTTTGCTGTATGGCCTTTCCCTTGGGGTGTGCCTGTGGGGAGAGGGAAAGAAGAGAAGGGGAAATGGAGCACTGTGTTTGTGTGTGGGAGGACTGATTCTCTGGTACCTCTTCTTACTAGGTCACAAGTTCTGTTGGGTCATGTCACCACTTTTTATGAGCTTCATAATTACTTCCTTAGAGGTCTCATCAGATATAGTAACACTAAGGGTTAAGACTTCAACATTGAATTTTGGGAGACATAACTATTCAGCCCACAGAAATAACTATTATCATTTATTTGATAACATTAATCAAAAGACTAAAAAATGAAAGAAGTTGGATGTTAGGTTATATAGAAGGTCTGTTATATGCCAATGGCTGTGGAGCTCTTGTGTATACTTCATTTTGCTTAATTCCCACATACATTACCTAATTCCATTTTCACAACTATCTACACAGTTGACATTATTTGTCTCCATTTGGTAAATTTAAAAACACCAACACTTGGGTAAATAATTTGCTGATTACATAATTTACAAGTTTACCTAATATCTCTGGTGAGAATGTATTCTGTGAAGCAGCTCTGCTTTAACCCACTTTATCCCAGACATAGGATAATTGCATTATAACTTTCTAACCTTACAAGTTGACTAAAGCTAAACCCAGAGTCATAATGTGTACAGTAAAATCACATAGCTAGAATGTGTGTACAGGGAAAATGGAGGCCACTGTTGCTTTTATAATATGTTGTGTAAACTTGATCATAGGATTTGCTAAACTGTATGAAAATACATACTTGTTAATACATGCTTGCCCTAACTTAAATCCCACTTGGAAAGCCACTATGGAAAGATGCTCTGTCTTCAGCATAATGTCCCGCATATAATGGATGGCAACAAATGTCTAATCAATAGAATTACTAGTAGACTGTTGATCTTTGAAAGTTTACTTGAGAAAACTAAACCTCAAAGGCTGACTAAATACTTTATTAATAGAGAATAATAGCACCCAGCATGATCATTTTTCTAGGTGATAGGAGTAAAATGTGCATGGAGTTTACTCTAAAGAGATGGTTGCTTTTCCTACTATACTTTTTTTTTTTTTTTTTTAGACATAGGGTCTGACTTTGTAGTTCAGGTTGGTCCTGAGATCACTATGTAGACCAGGCAAGCCTCAAACTCAGCAGTCCTCCTATCTCTGCTTCCTGAGTGCTGGGATTTTAGGCATGAGGCACCATGCTCAACATTGTGGTATATGGTACTGATTGCTAGTGGGTGTGAGTGACCACACCTGGTATTGTATGTGATTACCGGGGATTGATGTCAGGACCTTGCACATACTAGGCAGTCACTGGAACCACTGAGCTAAATCTCCAGGTCCCCTCATCTTCTTTTTTTCACTGGATTTAATCTGAATTTGAGAAGATAGGAAATGTTTTAAGTTTGGTCTACTTAGACAGGGGTTGTAAGATAGAAATCTCCTCTCTATTAAACATGTTATATGCTTTTTTATTAAAGTGTAGTTTGTGTAGGGCTCTTTGAGGAGAAACAAGACTGATAGGTACCAGTGAGTAGGGGGAAGTGATAAGGACAGGTATTGGAAAGGTTGAGGGAAAATTTGAGGTCCTCCAGTAAGCAGTATGGTATTAGTGTGGCAGACAAGAAAAAAAAAAACTATTTTGCCAGTTATTCTATACCTTAGCAGTCATAACCTGGAAATTATTTCTGTTATTTCTGATGACTGGTATAGATATTCACTTGTGTCTCACTAATGTTCTTAAATTAAAACAATACTATTCTATCATGGATAATTTTCTTCCACAGAAAGACTCTCAAAAAAGAAACCACCAGCAGAGCAAAAAGACAACCAACAATATGGGAAAGAATTTTTACCAGCTGTCTCTAAGACAAAGGGCTGCTATCTAAAGCTTTAAAAAATCACCCCCACAATTTAAAGACCCAGTTAAAAAATGGGCTTCTGAGAATTCATCTCACTCAACAAAGAATGGCTGCTATTGCAGAATTAACCAGTAACAAATGCTGGTGAGGCTGCAGGGAGGAAGGAAGCATTCACTGTTGGTGGGAATGCAGACTCGTGCAACCACTGTGTGTAAATCAGTGTGAAGATTCCTCAAAAAACTAGGATTGGAGGTCCCATTTGACCCTACTATTCCTCTGGTAGGGTTATACATGAAAGAAAAGCTTCATATCATAGTGACATATATTTATAGCAGCTTAGTTTGTGATAGCTAAATCTTGGAAACAACTCAAATACTCATAAAAAAGAGACTGGGTAAAGAAGATTTTTTAAAATAAAATGCATTTTTAATGTACCATAAAGAATGATAAATTTGAGTCATTTTTACTCAAAGGGATGTACCTTGAATACATACTCATAAGTGAAATAAATAGGTCACAGATGTGTAAATACTGTATCTTTTCTCGGCCCTGAGAATCTGAAGATGTAAATGAGCTCTAGCATATATGGTAGATACTGTAAAATAGAAAATATTCAAAGGGAAAAGAGTAAGGGCAAGAAATGAAGGGAAAGAAAAAAATGTGTTAAAAATAGCATATGTTTATAGGGGGTGGGGGTTTGTAGGGTGGGTAGAGGAATAGTGAAAAATGAGAAGTTGTGTTATACAATGGTAAAAAATGAGAAGTTGTTATACAATATTGCATGTGATCATGATATATATACAAAATGTACCAATAAATAATTAAATTTTAAAAATTAAATTATATATGCCATTTATATGTATATGTGCATATACATGTGCACATGATATGGATATGTGCATATATATGTGAATATACATACATACACATATATACATATATACATATATGTATATATACATATATATACACATATATACATATATACACACATATATACGAATATATAATATATATTATATATATTATATATTCATAGACTGTGTTGCTGCTGTAAAGACACTTTGAAAATCCTCTGTGCTTTTGTAACTTTTCCTGCATCCTCGGTAACTCAATGGATGAGTATTTTAGCACAAGTAAATTGAAATGTTTTTTTACAGTGCTTGTTTTTTCCCTCATTGAGACATTTTTATATGTGAATGAAAATGATTAAGTAGACAATGTATGGAATTAATACCTGAGGGTATTCATACATTTTGAGCCTCTCTGATGCCTCCATATTATTTTTCCCTTTTTATAAGAGATAGTAGTTTTTCATTGGAATGTGTACAAACACACAACATAAATTTTCTAGTTTTCCTCTTGCAGCCAACTAGATGTAGGGCACACATCTGGCTTCTATCATTTAGGGAGTAGCGTTAAGCACATCCTGTTAAAATTGTTCCCTAAAGCAATCCCAACACTTCCAGTGAATGTATTTTTTTCCCCACAGCTATGTTCTTGATTGGACCACAGATTTTTCCATAATATTATGCTTGAAAATTAGGACATTCTATCTCTTTTATTCATAATCATTCTCTCTCACCAGACAGTTTTAGAAAATTTTTAAAAAATGAGACATTAAACAGATTATATTCCAGCTCTGGAATGACATTGAATGTAATTTTACCATTGTTTTAGTTAATGTGATTGAGTTGTTCTCAACCTTTACATCTGATACTAATTGTACCTGACATAGCTAACTCTATTCTCCTTCACATTTCTGGGACTAGCTACATTTGCTACTAGAGTAGTTCTGAAATTATTTCCAAGTGAAACAAAAATTCATTTCAAATGAATTTAAAGTTCAAATAACTTTAATAAATTCTAGACTTTGTTACAGTATTTGGTTAATTATACCATTAAAAATTTGAAATGTGAACGAATTATTCAAGACAAGGAAATTGTAAATGGATGCCACATTTTTTCTGGGACATTTTTGTTTGTTTGTTTTGTTTTGTTTTGTTTTCTTTTATTTTTGAGACGGTCTCGCTTTGTAGGTCAGGCTGGCCCTGAACTCACTATGTAGTCCAGACAAGCCTCAAACTCAGCAATCCTCTTGTCTCTGCCTCCAAGTGCTGGGATTACAGGCATGAACCACCACTTCTGGCTTTTCTAGAACATTCTTACTGACAGTATTTTAAATTATTTAACCTCAACTGCTAAGATTATATGTGTATAAAATTATTCAGGAACCCATAATTCTTTTTCTATTTTCTAGTTGTAATTCATGTTTGTCTAGATTTTGCCAGGTATTTATTATAAGCATAAAAGTGAGAAGCTGCATTTTATCAGTTTTTTTTTGGTGGATAAATACAGAAAAAATAAAGAAAGGACCCATCCTTCAGTAGTGACAGCTTCACAAATAGGGATAAAGTATTATCTTCCTCTAAACTTCTAAATTACAAAATGAGAATTTATTTGATGGCTTAAAATATGTTTTTTTTCTTCTTTTAAATATGGAAGTACAGAAGAAGATGAAGATAGAATGAGGTTGTTTTTAATACCTGATCCTCAGACAAAGTAGTCCATGTGACTTCTCAGTTATCTGTTGTGTCAGATTGGTAAATCTAAAAATTACTAATATTTAGTTTTTTCTGCAAGATTAATCTGAAATTTGTACATTCAAAGTGAATTTGTAAAAGTCATATGAAATAATTTTATTCAAATATGTGCCTGCTAAAATAGTGCAACCTGCATTTACCTCCCAAATATGAATATCAGTTATTAGGAGTATAAAAAAGAATAAAATTTTGGAAGATGTTACTTTATTAAATCTTCTTGATTCTTCTAGGTTTTCTTTTTAGTGGTACTTTTGCAGTGTATAATGATTGCATTTATTATAAGGAGTTTGTAACACATGTAAGCTTCTTTTTTACTTCTGTCCACTTCCCTTCCTATTCCTGCTCCTGCCAGCTCATTTTTCTATCCCATTTGCAAAAGCTCTGTTTGCATTTCTGAGTTCTTTTAAAAATCCCTTTTCCCGGGCCAGAGGGTTAGATCAGTGGTTCCGGCGCCTGCCTCGCAAGCGGAAGGACCTGAGTTCGATCCCCAGTAACCACATATAATGCTGGGCGTGGAGAAACGCCCACCAACAATCAACACCGCATACCACAATGCCGGACGTGGTGGCTCACGCCTGTCATCCCAGCACTCAGGAGGCAGAGACAGGAGGATTGCTGAGTTCGCGGCCGCTTGCCTGGGCACCATAGTGAGCTCAGGGCCAGCCTGAACTACAACGTGAGACCCTGACTCAAAAAAAAAAAAAAAATCCCTTTTCCCTTCCATGTCTTCCCTGTCTCCATCTGCTTTTACCTTTTAATTTGAAAATATCTTCCTACTTCCTAATCTTTTTTTTCTTATTTATACTTTGTATTTCTTATATAAAAGAAGCAATATCATACTTGTGTGTCTGATTTTGTTATCTAATCTGTACTGTGTTTGACATTGATTTTGATCCAACCTTTAGTACTTGAGGAACCATAAACTAAAGATCTTTATTAATTAGAATGTTTTGCAAGCTCAAGGAGGCTTACAAGGTCTTGCGTAGTAGGACACTGATAACCTCCTGCTCTAACACATGAAAACACACCATACTCTGAACATGTATGAGTGACTTCATTTTGTATATCATGTACTGGACTTAGAAAACATTGAACTTCTCTGGAAACCATAATTGATATTAAGTTTATATTCAGGTGAGGATGCACTTTGTAATTGTTTTAGCACTGTTTTACTGGTGTAGGTATATCTTGTCTTCATTTTTTTGTATGTAGTATTTATTAATTTAGAAACAGAAATAAAAAGTAATCTATAACTCTACCCAATTATTTTGAAGATAATAAAATAATTATTTAATATTCCTTATATAAAGAACTGAAAAACATTAGATACTCCAAATTTAAAGACTTAATCCAAAAATGGACATCTGAAATGAATAGACACTTCTCAGATTAAGAAATTGAAGCAGCAAATAAATATATTAAAAAATGTTCAATAGCATTGTTCATCTGAGATATGCAAATCAAATCAATGGTGAGATTCTATCTCACTCCAGAAACAGTGACTGTTCTCAAGAAATAAATCAATAAGAAATGCTGAGGAAAAAAGGAACACCTCTACTATGACTGGAAATCAGTGTGGAGATTCCTCAGAAAACTAAATCTAGAGGTTTCATTTGACCCAGCTATCCTCCTTCTTGATATCTTCCTGAAAGGATGAAAAGCATCATACCAGTGGGATATATACACACCCATGTTTATAGTTTGTAATACCTGAATCTTGGAAACACTACAAATGCCCATCAACAAACAAATGCATAAAGAAAATGTGGGTTTTCAACAATAAATGCTGGCGAGGCTGTGGGGAGAAAGGAACCCTTCGCCACTGTTGGTGGGATTGCAGGCTTGTGAAACCATTGTGGAGATCTGCGTGGAGATTCCTCAGAAAACTAGGACTAGGGGTCCCATTTGACCCTGCCATCCCCCTGCTAGAAATATACCCAAAGGAATTTTAAAAATCACATTGGAAAGACAGATGTACACCCTTGTTCATAGCAGCTCAGTTTGTGATAGATCAATCTTGGAAACAACCCAAATACCCATCAACTGGAGACTGGATAAAGAAGATGTGTTTTGGGGGCCGGAGGGTTAGCTCAGTGGTTCCAGCGCCTGCCTCACAAGCGCAAGGTCCTGAGTACGATCCCCGGTAACCACATATAATGCTGGGCGTGGAGACTCACGCCCACCAACAATCAACACCGCATACCACAATGCCAGGCGTGGTGGCTCACGCCTGTAATCCCAGCACTCGGGAGGCAGAGACAAGAGGATTGCTGAGTTTACGGCAGCTTGCCTGGGCTCCATAGTGAGCTCAGGGCCAGCCTGAACTACAAAGCGAGACCTTGTCTCAAAAAAAAATGTGTTTTAAAAAATAAAACGGAGTATTATTCTGTCACAAAGAATGACAGGATTCATTCATTTATGTGCAAATGGATACACCTGGAGAACACACTAATAAGTGAAATAAATAGATCACAGATAGGCAAATACTGTATCTTTGATATTAGCAACTGTAGATGTAAATGAGCTCTAGAAAATATGACAGTTTTTGTAGAATGGGAAATTTCCAAAGGAAATTTGGTGTGGGAATGTAATGAGGGGAAGGAATAAATATGATTCTGAAAGAAAATAAAAGGGCATGTATATAGGGGGTGGGGAGGTGTAGATGGGGAGGGATGTGGGTAAACATGAGAATTAACTTGTGTCATATACTGGTACAAATTCCCCAACATTATCTGTGATTGTGAGATGTATATAAAATGTACCAATACATGGGTGTGGTGGCTCATGCCTGTAATCCCAGCACTTGGGAGGCAGAGGCAGGAGGATTACTGAGTTCGAGGCTTGCCTGGGCTACATAGTGAGCAGAGGGCCAGCCTGAACTACAAAGCGAGACCCTCCCTCAAAAAAAAAATGCACCAATAAAGAATTCAATAAAAAAAAGATAATTGTTTTTTTATATACTATGGAGTACTACTCTGCCATAAAGAATGTAGAGCTTCAGACACTTATAGATAAATGGATACTTTGAGACCATACTATGAAGTGGAGTAAAACAGACATGTGTTGAAATATCACATTGCTTCTGTGCTGTGAGAAATTAAAAGTTATAATAAGGATAAAAATGGGTAATAGATATTGGGATATGGAAAGAAAATGTTCAAATGGAGAGGTCTGGGGAGAGGGGAAGAAAGGAAGGAACAATAAAAAGTGAAAATATATAGAATAATGGTAACAAAGTTTTTTTCTTTTTTTTTCAGCACCAGGAATCAAACTCAAGACCTTGCATTTGGCAGGCAGGTATCTCACCACTGAGCCACTCCCCCTCCCCTGCCAGAAACAAAGCTTTTGTATATAAGGAGAGGTGTTGAGAGGAGGTGGAATGAGAAAAAGAAAAGAGGTAGGATATATCTCTTACAGGTACAAAATTCTTATGATGAAGGTCATCATCATGTATGTCTAATAGGTACCAATAATTGTCTGGCTTCTAAAAAGTTCTTGAACTCTTCAAGAAAACATGTAAGCCCCAGGTGTATTTATGCATTTTTTTTCCTTATAGAAAGTTACCATAGTGTCAGTATTCTTTGGCCTTAATCTTTTTTTTATTGAATTCTTTATTGGTACAATTTATATACATCTCACAATCACATATAACATTGGGGAATTTGTACCATATATGACACAGTCAATTCTCATTTTTACCCATATCCCTACCCACCCACACCTCCCCACCCCCTATATACATGCTCTTTTATTTTCTTTCAGAATCATATTTATTCCTTCCCCTCATTGCATCCCCACACCAAATTTTCCTTGGAAATTTCCCATTCTACAAAGACTGTCATACTTTCTACAGCTCATTTGCATCTACAGGTGCTTATATAAATGAAAATATCCGGTATTTGCCTATCTGTGATCTATTGATTTCATTCATTAGTGTGTCCTCCAGGTGTATCCATTTGCATGTAAATGAATCAATCTTGTCATTCTTTATGGCAGAATAGTACTCCATTTTATTAAAAAAAAAAAACCACATCTTCTTTATCCAGTCTCCAGTTGATGGGCATTTGGGTTGTTTCCAAGACTGGCCTATCACGAATTGAACTACTATGAACAAGGGTGTACATCTGTCTTTCCAATGTGATTTTTAAATCTCTTTTGGGTATATTCCTAGCAGGGGGATAGCAGGGTCAAATGGGACCTCTAGTCCTAGTTTTCTGAGAAATCTCCATGCAGATCTTCACAATGGTTGCACATGTCTACAATCCCACCGACCGTGGAGAAGGGTTCCTTTCTCCCCACAGCCACGCCAGCATTTATTGTTGGTTGATTTTTTAATAGCAGCCGTTCTTTGAGGAGTGAGATGAAATCTCAGTGTTGTTTTCATTTGCATCTCTTGAATGACCAGTGATGTTGAACATTTCTTCATATGTTTCTTAGCTGCTTTGATTTCTGCCTCTGAGAAGTGTCTGTTCATTTCAGATGCCCATTTTTTTTCTTAATCTTTTATTTTATTTTGGAGACAGGGTCTCACTTTGTAGTTCAGGCTGGCCCTCAGCTCACTATGTAGCCCAGGCAAGCCTTGAACTCAACAATCCTCCTGTCTCTGCCTCCCAAGTGCTGGGATTACAGGCATGAGCCAGCACACCTGGCACTGTGGTTTGTGGTACTGATTGCTGGTGGGCATGAGTCACCAAGCTCAGCATTGTATGTGGTTACCAGGACCTTGCTCTTGTGAGGCAGGCACCAGAAACACTGAGCTAAATCTCTGGCCTGGCCTTAATCTTTTGTAAA